>VDFB02273286.1:0-59215 GCA_007258455.2 Sequoia sempervirens | reverse complement strand
TAATTGTAGCCTTTTGAGATGATCCCTAATCTTCACTAACAAAATTTAGAAAAATTCTAAGCATTTTGAAAGATATGATAAAATACATGAAAATTAGGGTTTGTCCTTATTTGATAATTTCATCATTATTTTAATCTCCAAAATTAAAATACCAAAAACACACCCTTTTCAATTTTTGAGAGCTTTCCAAAAATGTAAATATTTTTAAAAAATTCATTGATTTGTGACCTAAAATTCAGATTTATGAAAAACCTTAAAATGGCAATAACTCACTAAATATTGATGATCTAAACCTAATTATTTTATTGAAACATCTTGAGATCATTAGTAAAAATTATGTAAAAAATTTGCATCCGTTTGAAAGATATGATAAAATCTTTGAAAATCCTAAGGGTCTTGCCTTCAACCTATAAAAGTTAGCTCCAAATTAATATTTTTTGCATAAAAGAGATAAAAAAGGCAAGATAAGGTTAGCAAAACCTTAAAAAATAAAGATCTAATAGGGATGTGGATCCCACCAAGTATGCCAAAATGTGGATGATGAAAATGTGATTCACAAATATCAACAATGCAAAACTCACATTCTCACAATAATGCAATGAATTTCAAGATCTTGACTCATAATATAGAATTTGATGTAGGAGCATCTGAGTCCATAGGCAATCAACATCACCCAAAAATAATTGTTAGTTGTTTTATTTCATTTTGGCTTGTTTTGGTTGTTCATGGCATCTCTCAAAACAAAAATTCAAATATTCAGTCAAAATTGTAAGATTCAAGTTTTCGCCAAATTGTTATTTTAAGGCTCCGCAAGGCAATTTTATAGAAATAATTGCTTCCAAAAATCCGTAAGATTTGGATTGAAATATTTTTAAATAAATATTATTGGTCAAATTTAACACAATGTGGTGAAGGTTTCATGACGAAATTCCTCATGGATTGGGAGAATTTAAAAGCATAAATTTTATCCTAGCTAGCCACAAAAACAATTAATTTTCAAATTATTTTAAGAGCTAGAGAAAAATGGTTTGGTGGAAAGGTTTGAAATGACATTATATGCATCTTGGAAACTTTTCAGGTGAATATGAGCTTCTTATAAAAAGTTATGCAAAAATTAAATTTTACATCAATTATTGGCACCCAATGGTAACTTGCATAAAATCAATTTTAATATTCATTGTCATGCTCCTCTAGAAGTTTATTATTGGACTTATTCTTAATGAATTTATAACTGAAATTCAATTAAGAATAGTTATTGAGTATGGTGCCAAATTGAGAAAAGGAATCCATGATATTTTGTAACGAAAAATGCATTGATTGGTATGCCATTTTTGAGGAGAAAAACATTACTCTCATGTGTTCAAAAAAAGGGTGGGATGTTACAACAATGAGAAAAAATTTAAAAGACAAATTTTTAAGAGAAAAAGGTAGCCATAATGGAGAAGATGACCCAAACAACAAGTTTTTAGTAAATAGAAGTAAAAATATTGAAGAAAAAGAGGATTTTTGATGCCTACAAGAGGAAAAACGTCCAACACAGAGTTTGAAGAGTTGTGAAGTAATCTTTTTATGTTGTAGATTTGAGAGTGAGGAATGTGAGAATGATAATGTGTGTGAGAAGCCATGGATGGCTAATGTAATAAGTTTAATTTGCCGATTTATGTAATTGTTGTCATTGCTAAAAATGAAATGAATTTATATGAGTTTTATTGTGTTAGATTTGCTATATTGCATAATATGTTGTGCTAAGAGTATGTAAATTTGAGTTATGCTTGGAGGTGGGAGGTTCCTCTTTGTGCTAGAATTTAAAACTAACAAGCAAAGTCATCATACATAAGATATTGATTTGCTTCATTGTTGGTTGCTCTTCAAAGTAACAAACTATGAAAGAACAATAATGATATGATGCAATGATAATGATAAATGCTCAAAGATAGATGATACCTATGCTTGATAAATGACAATGATAATGCTTGATAATTCTTGAAAATGTTTGATGAAAATGTGAATCACAAATATCAACAATGCAAAACTCACACTCTCACAATCACACAATGAAGTTTAAGATCTTGGCTCAAAATATAGAATTTAGATATAACAAGAAAAGTCATCATAGTTAAGATATTGATTTGCTTCATTATTGGTTGCTCTTCAAAGTAACAAACTATGAAAGAATAATAATGATATGATGCAATGATAATGATAAATGTTCAAAGATAGATGATACCTATGCTTGATAAATGATAATGATAGTGATTGATAAAAATGTGAATCACAAATATCAACAATGTAAAACTCACACTCTCACAATCACATGATGAAGTTCAAGATCTTGGCTCAGAATATAGAATTTAGATAACAAGAAAAGTCATCATAGCTAAGATCTTAATTTGTTTTATTGTTGGTTTCTCTTCAAAGTAATAAACTATAAAAGAACAATAATGATATGATGCAATGATAATAATAAACGATAAAAGATAAATAATACATATGTTTGATAAATGACAATGATAATGCTTGAAAATGCTCGTTGAAAATGTGAATCACAAATATCAACAATGCAAAACTCACACTCTCATGATCACACAATAAAGTTCATTATCTTGGCTTAGAATATAGTGTTAGATTCATCATTCATTAGTCTTTAATTAATTATTAGTCTAATTTGTTCTCATGCACTTAAGCTTAACTTAGCAGTGCTTTTAAATGCTTTTAGGGTTTTGCTCCTATATAACACTCAAGCCTCATTGTATTATCACTTGGAATCTGGAAATTTACTCTTGAACTCTCAACCTTTGAGGACTTTTGTTTTCCTTGAAGATTCTTGAGGTTCATTGTTGTAGCTTTTTCTTGTTGAGGAATATTGCATATATTGTTTGTAGATCTCTTACGTGGAAGGTGTCTTTGTTTGTTGTTTGATCTTGTGACTTGTGTTTTTTACAATTCTAACATGGTATCTCTTCAAAGCAACAAACTATAAAAACAATAATAATATGATGTAATGATAATGATAAATGCTCAAAGATAAATGATACATATGCTTGATGAATGACAATGATAATGCTTGAACACTTGAATACTTGATAGTGATAAGAGTGTTAGAGAAATTTTTTACAATAAAAGTCTTAGGGGGTTTGAATGAAATGAAAGCTTCTTATTTATATGTTTCACTTGACATTTGATCAATGGCAGAGATTGATTTGTAAGATCAATGGATATAAAAATTCAAAATAGGGTAAAGACCCAAATTTTGAAGAAAAAGTTCAGTTTAAATAAAATATTTTTTAATTTATTTACAAGATGGGTGTTAGCTATTTTTTTAAAATTATTTAATTATAGAGAAAAATATTTAATTTAAATAAATTATTTTTAATTTATTTAAAAGAAGATTGTTAACTAATTAAATATTTTTTAGAAATTATTTAATTATAGAAGAAAATATTTAATTTAAATAAATTATTTTAAATTTATTTAAAAGAGAAGTGTTAGCTAATTAAATAATTTTTGAAAACTATTTAATTATAGAGGACCAAAGATAAATTTGAATTTAATTTTAATTAATGTTAAAGGGAATTTGATAAGAGATGAATATAGATATGATAAAAAGATTAAGATAACTAAATAAGTAATTTAATTATTATGGATGAAAAGAGGAAAATGTTAGAATTAATATAGATAGAAGAAATGATAAGAATAATGATGAAACGATATGATGAAAATGCACTAGCTATTTTTAGGTGTCTAAATACATAATAACACAACAAATTTCAATCCAATATTTTTATTATGTTAAAAAATATTATCATAATATAATTTTACTTAAAATATAATACTATTATAAAAGAACTATTTATTTATTTATTTTGTGGGTAAGCAAAATCAAATTATGAGGTGGTAACTCCCAGTTGATTTTTTTTTTTTTACAGGTGCAAATACCGATTGGACCCTTTCATTTATAAAAGAACTATTTGATGCAATGTAATGTCATATATTTAAAATTAAAATATCTCTTGACAATTATTAAATTTTAAGATAGTATAATTCAATTGGTAGAGATTCATGACACATATAAAAACTCAAAATTTTCATTATTTATGATTATTAATTTTAAATTATTATTTATTGAGCTATTCACATTTTTCCCTTCTAGTACTTTTTTTCTCCATTCAATGACTTTTCCACACAAATGTTAGAAGAAACTTCTAGAATTTTTGAACATGACTCCTGTAATGTCTTATAAAAATCAAAATTTATATAAAATGTCTATTAATTATTAAAAATCAATGGTAATATTCAAAGTATGCATATTTCTATTATCTCAAACCATATTCAATGAATTTTATCATGTAGAAAGTTGAAAATATTTAAATATGTTCAAACGTGTTCTTTCCTATTATCGAAGAGAAAATATTGTTTTATATGGTAACGTGTTATGCACTTGCCTTTAAAGTAATCATAATCATAATATAAAGTTATTGTGATGGAACAAACATCACCTAAATATAGAAGTTTCCCTTTTTCTATATTAGGAGAACAAATCCAAAAAAAATGATGAATTTTTTTTTCCATGTCATTGGTTATGAATAAGAAGTGTGTAACTATGAGATACGCAATGACATATTGCTAGACCTTGTGTTCTAATAATTTTTTATTTGTTTATTTTGGCATAGCCATTGATGATTAATTATCATTACATAGTGAAATTTTATATCCTAAAGTTCTTACATATAAAAGTGTAAAGAATATTATAGTATAGCTTCAATTTTATATTGATCGCGTTTAATTGCTTTTCATTTGCTTAAATATTGTATATTGATAAAGGGTTTGGTTATTAGTAAGGAAGTTCACAATCTTTTATTTATGTAAATAATAAATTTTACTATTCAACATAATATTTTGTTTAATAGTAGGTATGCGAGAGGAAAAAAATAGAGTAGAGTAATAGACTTATTTGTAATAAAAGAGTAAGAGTGTATTGTAAGAATTTTATCTATCCTCATATTATTCATACTTGTCATAGATATTGAATTTATAATTATATTTTTAGTTCTAATAATATCACACATCAACATATTAAATGGAAAAAATTGAACATGTTTTTCTATTTTCAATTATAATGAGCTTAACATGATTAATGCTATTTAATTACATTTGATATATGGGAAAAGTGAAACCCTAAGACTTCGCCTTAAGATTTCAAGGGCTTTTCCACAATATACTTATCATTAAAATTTGAGATCGGCTAGGATATGAGATTGACTTGCAACCTAAAAGGTGAGTCAATCAACCCTAGGATATGAATTGGAATGCTTTGGAAAGGATTTTTGTATGAAATACAATTATCTAACTAGACAACAATGAAAATACACTACTTTGATGTAAAAATAGCAAATACGGAAAGTCACAAACAAATTTGGTATTCAGAAACAGATTGAGCAGACTAGTGTGCACATGTCATATAAATTTGGAGTTGAATTTGTAGGACCAAGTCACCCAGGGCACCAATGTCCCTATAACTAAAATTGAAATCTGTCTTCACAGTCCTTGGGTGTTTGATCAGAGGCTTCTTCCTTCCAAATTCCACTATCGGATCTTCGTCGATTGTCAAGATAATTGAGTTTTTGTATCTTTCCAAGTTGTAGGGTTTGAATCCAACAATGATAAAAAGCTCTTCAATCTTCCTCCAATCTTCTTCAAATCTATATCCTGCACATTCGAAGAGAGGAGGGGTTGTGCCATATAGGGGTTTACCTTAGTCAAACCCCATGGTTGTGTTTCCAACTCCACAATGGTAAAATTGATAAAATAGAGCTTATCCTTTTAAGGGATAGATCCCAAATGACAAATGAATGATGAATCAACAAGGGACTGCAACTCACCACTAAGATTTGATTCCTTGAAGGACTAAATCCATGCGAATCTCTTCAAGGGTTGATTGCAAATTGGATTGGATTGCTTTGAAGACCTATAAGGGTTAGTCCTCACAAACGAAATATATGCATAAACATCAACAAAGTCACATAAAAACTTGACATGATTCTTTGACAATGAAATGTTGCAATAATCTTGCTCTTGACTACTCTTGACTTGATAATAATTGCTTGATAATGCTCTTGGTTCCCAATTCTTGATAGATGATTCCAACTAGTTTTCAAATGATGCAATGATTAGGCATTTATACACAATTAATCTAATTCCCACAAATTAAATTCCAATAGCTGACATTTGATATTTGAAATTCAAATAATAAAGTGCAAACTTCGACATATTAAAATTGGATCCAAAATGGGGAACAAAGTCATGTGGGGTGCCCTTGTCCCAACCCTATTTTGTGGGGTGTAAAGTGTCTAGAGCAAAATATTAAATGTTTAGTTCGATTTTATGCATTCAATTTCTTGATAAATGTTAAAATGGGCCATAGAACACATAATTTAAGAAATTAGGAACACAATTAGATCCATGCACATAGGAGGGAGAAAAAAATAGTGTGAAATTGTCAAGGGTGACAATTTATGATGCTACAATATTATATTAAATTGCCTTGAAAATTTGTTCAAGAAGAATTAAGCAGGTTGTAGACTATTGAGTAAACATACAAGTTTACCCTGAAGGTAGGGCAAGTTGAATAAGAGATTTAAAATGAGGTAGAAAAGGCAAAGAAGAGATGATATAGATTATAGCAAAGAAGGCATTAAAATGATGGTAGAGGACACCATAATGAAGATACTAAAGTAGGAGGTGAAAATGCATACCAATGAAAGATTAGCTAGATTTCAAAGGGTAGAGGGAGATATAGTAGAGGAGGTGGAACATTGTTCAAAGTAACTTGTTTTAAATGTAGAGTTGACAAACATAGGGCATTTCAATGTCCTAATATAGTCACGAGTGAGTACTAAAAGTTGTATATGTTTTATATTTTTAATTAATTTTTAATGATTTTTTGAAGTGGATGCATCATAAAAATTGCATCAATAAACATGCATGTCACATAACTTGCACAAAAATAATCAAATATGTTATTTTTTTAATATGTATAGAATAGATCATAAAACAACCCTATATTTTAAAAAAAAATTAGATAAGCAAATGAAAAGTTATAAAGAAAAATCAATGCATAAGTATTTGAGAAATATGAAGACATTTCAAAGAAAATAGAAATACTATCTTACAATATTTAAAATATTAAAAAACCACATAGCTAGAAACCTAAAATGTAGCTTGCCATTTTAGTGATGATTCCATAAAATTTTATTGTAAACCGTGTAAATATGATGAGGATGAAGTTCAATTTTTTTTGCTTTTGTTGAATAAAAAAGAACATCCAACTTTTAAATTTGAATGAAGTTCTTAAAATTTTGAATTAAGACATTAAAAATGCATAACATTATGACTCATGTTCATTTTACATAGTATATATACATGTACATAAATCTCCCTTTTGACGACTAAATTTTCTCCATCTTAATACACTCGCCCATTTATATATGATAATTATTTTTTACTTTAAATTAATTTATAAAAATATATACATATAAATTAACACCAAAAGATATATTAAAAAATCTACTTCAATAATCTATAAAATCATAATTTACAACATAATCAAACATCACATCATAGTCATAACCTCTATTGAAATAATATACTTTATTTTCTAAATATGTATTTAGATTAACATATATGCCACAAAAGACCAACTATTATGGAACTCTAAATCTCAAATGTCAAAGTTCATATCTCAAATGCTCTAAATGCTCACTTTTAAGGGACTTTAAATGTATACATCTTTCTCAAAACATATATAGTTATACTCTCAACACATATCATCCCCTTAATTTTTGTCCACTTTCCACTCATACCTTTTGGAGTAATTAAGATTTAACTCCATGTCATGCATTCCCCTATATTATGTTCTATAACAAGCAAGGTTTAATGAAAATCATGTCAAATTATAACATGTTTAGTTTCAAAAAGTATAGTATAATATAGAACTTAATTTACATAAAGTTTGATATCAATTAAATAAATAAAGCCTTTATTTAAATTAATTAAATTTTTAAATAATTAAATTGAATGGTAAGAAAATAAAATTATTTAACTTTTTTTAAATTGTTGGTTTTATTTAGGATGTTTTAATATCTAATTCTAGTAATAGATATTGTAGCATCGAAAATTGTCATCGCTTATAATTTTATGTTATGTTTGGTACTCAGTTTGATATGTGTGTTTAATTTTGTTTACAATGTATTTGTTTTATCATATTTTTAGAAAGCTCAATTAATTCTTCTATTATTGGGTCCTTTGAGAGAAAATTATGCCTAGACACTAATGCGGTGTGCTAGCATCCTAGCCTATGTGCCAGAACTTTTGAATTCAAAATTTGGCCTTGTTGTGATTAATGATGTGACCTTGTTTGTTGGCCTCTCCCAAATGGTTACTTAGATATGTGCTTGGTCTCATATATAAGTAACATCTTCTATCCTTCACTAGTCTAGAGCAAGTTAGAAACAAAAAACAAGAAAGAAAATGATTAGAGATATAATCCAAGCAATTAATAGTTTGTAATTTGCTAACTAATGAACTCCATTATTATAGCAAGTTTATGCTCAAGCATCAAGTGATGTTACTTATGTATTGTTATTATCATTTTCATGTATACTAACACTTGCAGGATCTCAAGGAAGCCTCTTCCTCCTTGTGTGTGATTTGTGTTGCTACATCGGTTTGCCAAGGGTTTCAGATTTGAATGGTAAAATCTATCATTGTGTAACTATTGTTAATATTATTATTTTTTTAGCCTCTACTCCTTGTGAGTACACACTCTCTATCATCATCATTATTATTGTGGAGGTGGGAACAACAACATGAGTTTTGATTGAGGCAAGCCCCTATACAACACAACCCTTTTTCTCTTTCCATTTTACAAGTGTCTAGGTTGCTATCATGGAAGGAAGATTCAACATCTCAAGTTATTTGGAGACCCCAAAACTTTATCTCTTTTCTTTCATATTTTTTCATGAAGAGATTAGATTATTCTAATTATATAGGCATATTTGTATACTAACTTTCAATTTTCCTTGTCATAGGTGATTAGACAACTACCAAATTTGTACAAGTAGAAAACCCTAATTTCTTGCATCTTTCAGACTAAAACACAACATGCTAGTGTTCATGCAATGCTCTGGTGTCCTCCACAATCAATCTCAATTTATTGTGCTAGGTTTCTCTCTATATTTTCTTCTTAGATTTGCTTTATATTTTTTTCCATTTATTTTGTAGCATTTGCATTTTGTCACATCTAGTCAATTTCATCAATACTAGCCTAATTCATTGCATTATCACATAAATCCTTGCATTTACAACAAAAGACCCAAAACCATTTAACCAAACATACTTGGCTCTCCCTTGAGGACATCAACCAAGCATAACCCCTTGGTTGATTTTGTGTTCCAATGTTTGGGTGGAAAGATTGATTTAGATTAAGCCATTTAGTCTAGACCCTCCTATTTTCACCACTAAACATTTTAGTGAACCTTACATAGCTTGAATTTGCATATCCTCTAATTTAATTACATATATTCATTAATTTGATTACTTGGTTAAAGAATTATATTAATCAATATCAAATTATGTCTTCCCATTCTTTGAATAGCTCTAGTGTTGAGATTGAGTTTGTTATCTCTTTCAACCCCAATAACATATGGAACACAATCATATTTAAATCCCATTCCTAGCTTGCTAATGATCTCCGAGTTACAACCCCTTCATAATTTTAGATTGGGTTTGATAACTCTATGGCTTATGTTCTTAAGGCTCAAATTTAGAAACTAGACAAGGAATTAGCTAGTCTCCAACAATTCTTGAGTAAAAAACACTTGGTTGGAGAGGTTTTCCCTCTTATAGAGAATATTAGGAGATTGTTACTTAATGATTCATAAGGTGTGGAAGTTCTATGTAATCTAGCTCACATAGTGAATGCAAACATTATGATATCAGCTAATTACACGAAAATTATCAATAGTATGTCCCTGCAAAACAAAATAGGGATGCATGTGTTGATATCCATGTTGACATATCCTATTCCAACATTCACTTCTTATTTTATAACCATTATTACACAATTGGGTAATAGTGTTAACAACAACTTTGGAAATCCTATAATCTAATACAAATTTATCTTACCTTCCTCTGGCCTCTCATTTGCTTCTCAAAATTTCAATCGAGTTGTTTCCCAACATGTTGTTAGCCAAGCTCATCCACAATTCACTTACCAAAATACCAATCCACCTATTGCTAGATCTATTCCATCATATTATACCCATTCTCACACCTACTGGTCCTATCATTAACCAACTCTTGCAAAATGTGAGCTCTTTACAACAAAAAATATTGAATATGAATAAAATACAATACCAATATAATCCTCCATCATACGACACTTGTAGCCCATTGTAATTCACTATCCTAAAAACTCTAATTCCATAAAATATTGAAACACCTCATTTTGAGAAATATAATGGAAAAGGAGATCCTAATTACCACGTGCCAGCCTTTACCATACTATGTAGTGATTTTATCTTTGAGGATGCTCTATTAGCTAAGCTCTTTCCTCGGTCATTAAAAGACATGACCTTGGATTGGTTTTGTTCATTACCTAATAACTAAATTCATTCATTTTAATGGCTTTTCAATCAATTCCTCTAACATTTCCAAGCCAATATTGGACCTCAAGTCGCATTGACCGATTTGGTTCATATTCATAAAGGGATGAAGGAGAAGTTGATTGATTTTATAATATTCTACCAATTCCTCTTCTCTCAAATCCCATATTTCCTTTTGGATATTGATGTGTAATGGGTTTTCATTAGAAACCTACAATCGCAATTTGAGATAAAACAGTATTGATGTGATATCCTTCATTCACACATCTTTGCACAACTCTTTGTGATTACCAACTATCAGTTAGCCAGTATGAGGGATTTTCCTCATAGACTCTCATTAATCTATCTGAGGTTTCTACTCCAAATTATCAATCATTCAAGAAATTAAATAAAAACTATCAAAATTAAATTTTCATCCAACAATATTCAGGCACAAGTTGTGGCTACAACACCTTCTATTACGACAATCTGTAAATTCAAACCAAAGACTCAACAGTTCTTCCAACCTTTTGAATCTCTTCATTCTATTATGTTTTAGCTGTGTAACAATAACTTGATTCAACTTCCTCCTATTCATCTTGTAGATACTACAAAACCTCCACCTCCTTATGACCTGAAAGTCATTTGTCAATATCATTGAAAACCTGGGCATGATATTGAGCAATGTATGCATCTTAAGCACCAAGTGCAAGGCCTCGTTGACTCTAATATTATTCAGGTGGCTATTATGAATGACAAGGGAAATAAATCTATAGCACCTCCAAATCAAAACTAGCAAATATGTACCAATTAGCTACCTAGCTATTCATCTAACCTTGAAGAGCTATTTATTGATACAATACCTACTTCCATAACCTCTTATCAAAAAATAAAACCATTAGATAATAATTTTTTTTTATGATAGATGCTCATTCTTGATGAGAACTGTTGATGGGTGTTTTAGCACTTTCTCAACACAGGCAATGCATAGGCACACTACCTCTCTTGAAAGGTAGAAATTCACAAGCAAGTTACCAATCACTACCCCAAGGTCTCTTGGGTCTCAGGTCATGACATGCATGGAATTTCTCAATTGATGTTTGATGTGATTTTTCTGGTAATCACAGGGCATACTTATGTATTTTGGGTTGGATGCGAGATGAATCTTGAAATGGAGTTCCTAAGATGGGAAGTTAGAATGCAGTTTGCTGCAGGTTTGAACAACAATCATAAACTCTTGTTTTATCTTAAGATTTGGCTCTACAATGTGAAATGACCCTTAGCATAGGTCACTTATTAAAAAAAAGAAAAAGGGTAGGGAAGAGAAGAGGTTCTTTGGATCTGCAATTCTGCAATAAATAGTGATCATGGAAGGTTCTACAGTGGACAACTTAAAATGGAATTTCACTTAACCAGAAAACTCACAGTATTATGAAACTTGTGCTAGCTTCTAAGGACTGCAAATGTTCTACCATTCATTCACCATAAACATGCATGAATAAAAGATAGAAGTTTAGTAGCAGCTTTAGTTTATGCCCAGACTAACTTTACACAACCATTCACCATCAACAAACAACAAAAAGTATGGAAAAGAAACGCATCAACACAACAAAAATCTTCACAACCATTGAACAATATTTACTAGTCTATCAAAGCAATCTAAAACCAACTGAAACAACAAAGTAAATCTATCTAAATTAGCTAACTATGGGAGATGAATCATGAAACATACAAAGAAACTCAAGAATCCACCAAAGTCAATGAATTTCTATTAAAATTTCTATAGCATGTCTTTACAACAACTCAGCGCTCTCTTGAAAATGAGAGGAGACCCCCTATTTATAGTGTTCAAAAAGAAAAATGAATGGCCAAGATTGATTTGCATTGTGTGGCCAAGATTCACTACAAACTAGGGTTTCACCTACCCCCAAATATATTACAATTTAAAAATACATTCCTTGTCTTTTCCCTATTTTGTCCTCTTATGATAGCACTGTAGTGTTTTGTCTTTTAGCTAGTTTCCTTTCCTGCAGCTATTCTGTGAGGAGCTTCTCATCAATGATCGAGTTTCCTTCCTGCTTCTTCAAATTGGCATACTCCATAAACTTGTTGATTAGCGCCCGAAGTTTCTCAATCTCCATTATATTAGATTGGAACACTTGGTAGTTCCATTGTTTGGATTGTTCTATGAGCGTATCCCAATCTTCATCACACTTAGTTGTATTATCCCTGACTTTATCAGATTGGGTGAAGGACTGAGCAACAAAATTCATGAAATCTGTGGTGAGCTCTCCTGACATTCCATCTTCCATCTTTTTATGGAAATAAAGCTTTAGTTTCTTCAGATCAATCTCGACAGTGGGCACATTGTAGCTTGTCATTAATTTCAAATACTCAATACAACTTGTCCTAATGTCCTTGGCCCAATCAACGTCTGGCTCCACTTTGCAAAGGACTTGCTCCTATATACACCTAAAAATGGTTTGGATAATCTAATTAATTAAATATGATTTATTTGATTAATTAACCTTAAATTCATCTACTATTAAATAAATAGAAATATTTATTTATAGTTCATTCTTCTAAATTCTTCAATTTTAAATTAGTCTATCTTAATTAAATAAGCAACTTAAATAGTTTGTATTATTTAATTGTCTAAATCATGTTTCCTCTTAATTAAATAAAATATCATAAAGTTTAATTTAATTATCATATCCCTTTTTATTAAATAAGCAAATGTCAAATATTTGTTTCATTTAATTAAATATCTTCCTTTTGTTAAATTTGAATAAATCAAATTTTATTCAAATAAAGGAAAATTTTCCTCTATTCACTCACCTACCAAATTAGATATAAAACATCTAATTTAATTCAACTGGCATTCATGGGAAAGTTGTGAAGACAAACTTGCAGGTAATCCTCTTCAATCTCCTTCCTCTGATTCTTCTAATCATTTGGCCTGATGTTTTCATGGGGAGAAACCATTCCCATGATCAACTCAAGGTTCTTCATCTCTTACCATTGAATCCTCCAGATCAAATCATGAGCTTTGTTGTACTGCCCTATCACAAATTGCTGCCGTGAATCTATATATACAACCTTTTGAAATAGGAAATGGATCCCCCAAATCTAAACTTTGTGCAAACTTACTTTGCAGGAATAGCAATCAAGCTATCAAGCATCTTAGCATTCAAGCAATTCAACATAGAATCATTTAGCAATATTATGAATAGCAATAGCAATCATAGCATCAATAGAATCATAATCGTAGCTGCATCTTAGTTTTACTGTAGCTTCTTTCATCATAGTTTCATGTCAATTTAGATTACAGTAGCTTCATTTTATCATTTAGCAATCATCATATAGGATTACATCATTGCATTTTAGCAGTATCTCATTCTCTAGATCGACATTTTAATAGTCACAATGCTTACCAAATCTAAGAGGCCCATGACTTGATAAATCTTTAGAGATAGGGAACAATATGACGCTTTCAGTAGATTCTTGCTTTAAACTAGTTTAATTGTTGAATCTTTGATATAATGTCTTATTAAGAAGTGTTATTTTTACTCATTACTTATTCCACACTTACATTTTGGCACCCATCGTGGGGCACTAACCCTACATTTTAACAATTTTTCTAAAAAGTGTTCGTACAGGATTCTGGCATGTTCTTTTAGCGCGACCGAGGGATTTTGCAGTGATTCTGATGAAAGTTTTAGTGCTTCTGACTGTTTTATCACATCCACTAAAAGTTTTATCACTTTTGATTGTTTTAGTGCATATGCGAAAAATTTAGCGCTTCGACGGACTATTTTAGCGCATCCACCAGAGGCTTCCAACACGGTTGACTATTCCATGATCAGTCTTGTTTCAACGCTTCTAAAAAATTCTACAGTGCTTCTAACAAATTCAGTGCAATCATTTCTGCAATGCTTTTGATCAATTAAGTATTGCTTATGACCTCTGTTATAGCGCTTCTGTAACTTGTTGTCTGGATCCAATGTGACCACGGCCAGTAATTTCATTTTTTCATTTGGACTAAAATAAACCAATCCTAGGATAGTCATTTGGACTAAAATATATCAATCCTAGGGCAGTCATCATACATTTTCTATTTAGGTTAAAATTAACGTCATGTCTTTTGTGAAGCAATATCTTCACATAGAATAACAAATTGTCATTTGGGCTTTAAAATTGAACATTGATTACTGTGACTGTGTGGTGATAGGCCTATGCTCTCCCCTTAATTGGGTGATCAAAATTCCAGTCTCATCCTTTAATTTTATGCAATTTACGCTTTGTTAAATCCTTTAGAAGGCCTGCCGTAGTGGGAAAAGGTACTCACCCTACGTGAACAACCTGAGTGGGAACAAACCAAAGCCAGGTTTTCCAACCCACTATAAAATAAAAGTGAATTTGGGTAAACCCACATTTACTGGAAGTATGCAAGATAACCATCCCCAAAATATTTGTTCTAAAGATTGGGAGGTCTCCTGAGGGAGTTTATCATTTGCCGCTCTTAACGAAAACCCTACCTACGAACCATAGTGTAGAATCCAACTTATCAGTTTTCGAACATTGTAATACTCAATGGTGCAAGGGGAGGGAAGAATCTACCCCCAAGACACTCACCATATAATTGCCAAGGACCATTTTCTCAAGGGATCGAGAAATCTAACTTTGAGTATGCGCCTGAAAAAAGACAAAAACACAGGCACCCTCTAGGGGGTGACATGGCTATGAGAGTTGACACAATTTTAATATGTGGGTTGTTTGAGCATAACAATGACCTTTTGACCTTAAGAGTGAGTATGTCTGCTTGAAGTGCATTCTTTGTTAAAAACCTGTGGAAATCGAGAAGGATCATGTTTGATTCTTGAACATACACTTATTGTGTAGATTCTAGGACTTAAAACAACTATTCTACAACTACTTGTTGTGTTTTCAAATCATTAATCTAGATAATGATCATCCAAAAAAACACGAAGAGTGTGACAAAATCAAACTATGAAATTTATGATTAGGGATTGGAAATCCACAACGTTTATTAAGAAATCCCTCACAACAAGAGTCAAGAAACCAAAGAAACAACTTAGCTACAATTTTTTTTTGAAAAGAAGATGCTTCTTGTATCAAAGTAGAAATTTTTTTTTGGAACATAGAACTTTTATCCATAGGTATCATGACTTTGCTAAGGGATATACTAATGATTTTTCCTTAGAGCCTTTATATTCACAAGCTTATTTTCAAAGAAGAGCTCTTTCACAAAAGCATAATCATAGTCAACCTATTCGTCAGTCTTCCATTCCACAACTAGCTATAGAATATTCCAAAAGGCCAAATCAATTCTTACAATAGAGGAAAAACTTGGAAACATTAGGCTTGTCATCAAAATCGGACATTTACCAGCGAAGATACTCTATCAAAGTATCCCAGTTTACACCCAAAAATTAGTCCCTTCACTGAGAAAATTAGACAACACTGAAATAACACTTACACACTCTATTTTAGCACTTCTGCGCTATCTTTTAGCACATCCACAATTCAAATAGTGCATTTGTAGTCTATTTGAGCACATCTGACAAATCTAATAGCACTTCTGCCAACTGTAACCAGAACTTGCCAGTGTCAGGAAATTTACCAGTACAAATAGCGCATCCACGGTCTGATTTGGAACTTCTACCATGTTTCACAGTGCTTTTACCATAACTTTTAGCGAATCAGCAGTCTATTTTAACACTTCTACCCTCTGTATTAGCGCTTCCACAAAACAAAAAAAATAGAGACCTCTCAGAAACATCTGTCAAATTGTTGGCATTGGAAACAAAAAATTTTACAGTCCAGACAGTGTCTTAAACCTGAAACAAAATAAAATTTCTTAAAAGTCAAAATTATTTTCAACTTAAATCCAAATCTTGTAAACTACAAAGTGTCGAATTATCAAAACACAAATCTTGATTATTGAGTTAAGTTTCCTCATCAGGATTTTGACATCCTACAATCACGAAATGAAACACAAATAATCAAATTTTTTACTTGGTCTCATCAATAGAATATATCATTCTATTTGACTTTGTTAAAATCCAATTGACACTAACCTAAACACAAAAGATAAAAGTTTAGTGAAAATAACAAATACTTGTATGCCAATCTTGACAAGGTTACAAAGACAAAAGCTTAGAGAGAAAGAAATTGAAACACCAAACATCATGGCTAAAGAAAATCCCTTTCATATATTCCATCAAAATGATCCCAATGAAATAATGCAAGAGGATGTCCAAACTACACAACAAGATCCAAATTTTCACAAATTCATGGAAAAAGTCTTGGAACAAGACATGGAAAAATACCTCTTGATGCTAGCAAAGTTAGGTGCAAAACTTCTGAAATATTTTGACATTACTCGATTAAAGGAAACACCTAGAACAAATGAAACTAAACCACACAACACACAAGACATAGATCAAGTGGTTTCCCTAACATCTCAAATGAAAACTTTACAACAACAAATTCATGATATGCAAAAGGGAACCACAAAGAGGTATTCATTACAAGACATTTGTCCTTATCCCTTTCATCCAAGTGTAGAAATGATACCCTTCCCTAGACATTGTGGATTCCCCAAATATGACAAGTACAATGACAAAACAAATCCAATTGACCATGTGAGGGAATTTAGAACAATGAGCCTAGAGTTTGCACAAGAGGACACTTACCTAACGAGATTATTTCCTAGGAGCTTAGGAGGTCACTGTATGGAATGGTTCTCCAAATTACAACTAGGGATTCGATCCTTTGAAGAAATAGTCAACAAATTCATCTCACAATTCTCCTTCAACATTCAACATGACGTAACCATAAAAGATCTATACAACATGAAACAAAAGAAAGGTGAGACATTCATATCATTCCTACAATGTTGGCGAAATTTGTTCACTAGATATCCTCGATCTATACCTAAAGAGGAAAAGATTGAATTATTTATCAACAACTTAAATGATGACATGAGTTATAAATTGGGATTGCAATGTCCCCTGACATTTGAAAAGGTGATTGAGAACAAGCTTAAAATTGAAGAAGCCTTAGCCAAAAGAGGAGTGATTAAACATTACAATGACACATCAAACAAAACAAATTCCTCAAATCACTATGGAAATAATGACAAGCCTAAATTTTGGCAGAAAAACAAAAATACTGGAAACAATGATGCTACAACTGACACAAAATACAAAACTAGTATTCGATTTAACAACAACAACTGTGAAAAAAAATCAAAATGACAACCATAACAAGAAGCAAGGTACCACTCAAAATAGTAACCCAAACAATGGAGAATCTCGACCAACATCATATCAAAGACAATCCAATTGACAAAGATTTACACCATTGGGACAAACATTGGAATCAACGATGAGAGAGCTTATTGCAAATAGACTTATTACCCTACCAGAAGCAAGAATTTGGGAGCCGAAAGTGAAACCATCTTGGTGGAATGATGTTGATTATTGCAACTTTCATAAAAATAAAGGACATAAAATGAATGATTGTATGCAATTAAAGCATCTGATACAATATTTGATTGACAACAAGAAGGTATTTGTCGAAGGACCTCAAACAAACAACGATCATAGTGTGTTTACAAATCCTTTACCCAATTGTGAAAAGGGAGAATCTTCTTCAAACAGTAAAGGTAAAGGTATAAACTACATCTATGATAGCACTGTTCATTGCATCTCTAAGGTTGAGAAAAATAAGGTCATTAACAATCAAATAGATAACATTAGAATCCATGACATCATATCCCTGAACATGATCCCAAACATAAACACATATGACAACCAAATAAATGTCATAAAATTTAGGAAAACACAAGACAATAGACTGGTCAATCTAACGACAAGGGCAAAATCCAAAGTGATACTGAAAGGAGTTTCATCTAAAACCACTACTCCCCCTTCCAATCAATACAACATTGTGGATCAACTACAAAAGATACCTACCCTAATATCCATATTGGAACTTCTTAAAATTTCACCATTACATAAGGAGGTTTTGGAATAGGCTCTAGTGACCACTATAGTACCCAATAATTTGGATGCATGTCAATTTCAAGCTATGGTGGGACATCTGACCATGCCTCATTTTTTTTCATTCTTCGAACAAGATGATGTGTCACTAAACCACCCACACAATGCAACCCTGCATATAGAGGTTCTAATCCATAAACACTGTGTCAAGCATGTCTTAATAGATGGTAGTGTTGGATTAAATATTTGTACGCTAAAACTAATTCGTGCACTAGGTTATTCTGACAATGCCAATGATCCCAGAAGAAATATAACAATAAAAGCATATGATGAAGAGGAAAGTTCTTCCAAGGGGCTGATTGTACTACCAATTCAAGTGGGACCGATTGTCAAGAACATAGTTTTCCAAGTGTTAGATAAAGAGCTCACTTATAACATACTCTTGGGACATCCATGGATTCATGAGATGCAAGCAGCACCTTCGAAATATCTTTAGTATTTGAAGTTTTCAATCAATGGACAAGAGGTCACTATTTCAGTCAACTACAATAATCCCCAGAATTGTAACATACTTAAAGAAACTCAAGACACTTTGGTGCCCCACAATAAAGAAGCCAACACTTCAAGTTCATCCAGTGGTGAAAAGCAACTAAATTTTATATCCAAATGGGTTGAGAAGAAGGACCAGTCAAAGGAAATAACTGTTGTTGACTCAACTTTATCAAACAATGAAGGTCCCCTGAATACTCTATCGCAACAATTCACAGACAAGATCTAATTAAAGGAAAAGGGCTTGGAAGAATATTCCATTGAGAAATCTTTGTGTCTTTCACAATTACTGCCATCTCCAAAATCATATGGATGACCCACAACAAACACACAACAATCATCACAACCTGTCATGGTTCTAGATGAAAGGTTTGTAAAAGCAAGTACTCTAGAAGATGAATTAGAAGAAAAATCCATTCTCAATTGGATCTACAAAGACGAAGAGGTCTCAACATAGGAAAATATCATCATAAGGAAAAATCAGTATGGAAAAGGATATCTTAGAGAAAATGGGCTATGAAGGGCAGGGACCTATTGGAAAAATAAAATATGGCATTATAGAACATATTCAACCTCTAACACTTTAGCCTAAAGACAAAACAAGATTAGGCTATACAGGGAAATCAAAAGAAGAAGTAACTCAGAAAGTGGTAGAAAGGATTCTTCAAATGAGGGATGGTTCTGAAACAGATTCCAATGAGTATGAATGGGATCATTTATCTACAACATCATATAGTGATAAACACATTGATGTCATAAAAACATATACACCCACACAAGAGGAGGGACAAAGTTCAGGAACTAGACCACTTGTAATGGGATTGCCAAATATTGATGACTCAAGTGAGGGTGAACAAACATTGAGTGAGATAGACGACTTGGAGGAGAGTAATATCATAGACCTCAACCTTCCCACTAACAAATTTGATCACATTGCTATTGGAACCCTCATTGTCATTGACCTTACTCAACCTGAGGACTTATTACCCTTGATACATTCTGAACTTATTGACTGGGAACCAACCAAAACTATTAATATACCAGTCTTTTCAAATGATGATGCCATCATAAATTTTCTTTGTAGTGACACACCTGATACAAGTTCAACCCATAACACTCATAGACACTTCAAATCAGGAGGGTGCCAAATCTTCTAGTTGCAAAATTGACAATAGGAATAATGGATCTAACGGTGAAAACCATTCAATGGCAACATTAGATCTTGAAAAAATAAAAATAAAGAATGCATCTAACAGTGAAAAAATTTCTCAAGCACTGAAAGATGGGAGATTTGACACCCTTCCAAAGCATTACCATGACAGATCATTAGTATTGGTTGAGCCTACACAGTCCATAAATCTTGGAACAACAGAAAAGGAAAAGATTTTGCATCTGGCAATGTCCATGACAGAACAAGAGAAGCCCGAATTCACCAAATTCTTTGAAGAACAACATATCAATTTTGCATGGTATTACTCTGATATGCTAGGGTTAGATCCAGATCTTTTGATGCACCATCTATCTCTACCATCCAGAATCAAACTAGTAAAGCAAAAATTGAGAAAAATGCATCCCCACATCGCCTTGATGGTAAAAGTTGAGCTGAAAAAGTTGTTGGATGCAGGATTTATCATGTCTATCAATTATGCTTAGTGGGTTTCAAATATTGTGCCTATATCTAAACTGGATAATAGTATCAGAATATGCACAAATTTCAGAGATCTAAATAAGGTGTGCCCAAAGGATGATTTTCCTTTACCAAGCATTGACATTATTGTTGATTTAACATGAGGACATGCCATGTTGTCATTAATTGATGGATTCTTAGGGTACAACCAAATCAAGATAGCACCTGAAGATTAGGAAAAGACAACATTCACTTGTCCTTGGGGTACATTCTATTGGAATGCCATGCCTTTTGGGTTGAAAAATGCAGGTGCAACATATTAGCGTACAATGACTACTATTTTCCATGACATGATGCATACTTTTATGGAAGATTACATAGATGATATATTGGAAAAATCACACACTAGGGAAGGACATCTAGAGATTCTGAGCAAAATCTTTACAAGATTAGAGAAATTCAATGTCAGATTGAATCCAAAGAAGTGTGTGTTTGGGTTACATTGACAAAGCTCCTCAGATACATAGTATTGAAAAAAGGTATTGAAGTGGATCCGGCTAAGGTCAAAGAAATAATGGAAATGCCTCCACCAAAGAATATCAGTCAATTAAGATCTCTACAAGGTAGGATACAATCAATCAAAAGGTTCATCTCTCAGTTAGTAGATAAAAGCCATCCCTTCAATCATCTGCTACATAAGAATGTCTCTTTTAAATGGGATGAAGAATGTGAAACTACTTTCAATCAAATAAAGCAATATTTGATGTCACCTCCCATATTAATGCCACCTACAAAAGAGAGACCATTGTTACTATACATTGCAACAACAAACATTTATTTGGGAGCTCTATTAGCACAAGAAGATTCTAAGGGAAAGGAAAAATCTATTTACTATATCAGTAGGACTCTGAACGGTTATGAAATAAATTATACCTTCATAGAGAAAGCTTGTTTGGAAATGGTCTTTGCAACCCAACAGTTAAGGCATTACATGTTGACTCATACAGTTAGACTCATAGCAAAGATAGATCCATTAAAATATCTACTCAGCAAAGCTGCTCTAACAGGGAGACTAGCAAAGTGGGTCATGATCTTAAGTGAGTTTGACATCCAATATGTAAACTGGAGAGCCATCAAGGGACAGGTGATAGCTAATCAATTAGTTGAAGCTTCATCACCAGATGCTCATCCAATGAGCATTGAATTCCTGATACAAACATTCTAAATATTACCACACAACAATGGAGACTTTATTTCGATGGGTCATACACACAACATGGGTTACGTGCGGGAATTATATTTGTTACACCTCAAGGACACACCATCCCAAAGTCCTATAGACTCATGTTTCCATGTACCAATAATGTAGTTGAGAATGAGGCATTAATTATTGGCATCAAAGTGGCATTTGAATGGAAAATCACATAAATACAAGTGTATGGGGACTCATAACTTGTCATCTATCAAGTAAATGATGAATATCAGACAAAGGATGAAAAGATCATGCCATATAAGAAAATGATAGATGATCTTAAAAAGTACGAGATCAAGTTTGAACAGGTACCAAGGGCAGAAAATAAAGCTGCAGATGCTATGACAATTGCTTCTCTCTTGCAATTACCAAAAAAATGAGGTCGTTATGAGTTTATGGTAGAACAAGTGTCGAACCTTGCCTATGATAATCCTAAATCACAAACCATTTTCCAAATAGTCGACATTCAAACCTCACTCTATGGAGAGATCTATGCTTACCTCAAGGATAATATCCTTCCTCTTGATCTTTCTAGAAACCAAAAATGCAACTTCATCCACCAAGCTGCACAACATACCTTAATAGCTGACATA
This sequence comes from Sequoia sempervirens, assembly GCA_007258455.2. Lineage (NCBI taxonomy): Eukaryota > Viridiplantae > Streptophyta > Pinopsida > Cupressales > Cupressaceae > Sequoia > Sequoia sempervirens. The sequence continues at coordinate 36,524 of VDFB02273286.1, read as the reverse complement.
CTTTACCGTCGAGGTCTACATGGCACTCTTCTTCAGTGTCTAGAACATAACGAGTCTGAGATAACTTTACGTGAGGTGCATGAAGGTATTTTTGGAACTCATTCAAGTGGACCAGCCTTAGCAAAGAAACTCCTCCGTTTGGGGTATTACTAGCCGAATATGGAGATGGAGTCCTATCATTTTGTTAAAAAGTGCCATAAATGTCAGATACATGGTAATTTAATCCACGCATTGGCACAAGAATTGCACCCGTTCACATCAACATGACCTTTTTGTCAATGGGGACTGGACCTAGTAGTGAAGATCAATCTGTCTTCATCCAATGGACACAAATTCATAATCACAACAATAGAGTACTTTACCAAATGGATAGAAGTGGTTCCTTTAATAACAATCACTGAAAAATAGATCTTGTCGTTCATACTGAACTACATCATCTGTAGATATGGAATTCCTTAGTCCATTGTAACAGACAATGGAATACCTTTTAAAAACTAGGATGTCTAGGAGTTGTGATAAGTTCCACATCCAACATCATTTTTCAACACCATACTACTCTAAAGGAAATGGCCAAGCAGAGGCCTCAAACAAAACAATTCTAAAAATTCTAAAGAAAACAGTTAATGATGTTGGACGTGATTGGCATGTTCAACTAAATCCTACATTATGGGCATATCAAACTAGCATTGGAACACCCACAGGAGCTACACCATATGTATTAGTATATGGATCATAAGCTATACTACCCATTGAGGTTGAAATTCCATCACTCAGTGTCTCACTGAAAGGTATCATTCCAGATGAAGATTATAGGGTTTCTAGACTGCAAGAGTTGGAACTATTGGATGAATGTCATCAACAAACTATGAACCATTTGATGGAATATCAACATAGGATGTCCAGAAGCTACAATAAAAGGGTAAAACCTAGAGTCTTTTAGGTTGGGGACTTGGTCCTAAAGTAAAACCCTAGAAATCAGCAGGATAGAGAAAAGAAAGGGAAGTTTTAACCTAATTGGCTAGGTCCCTTTTTCATCATATCAATTTATTAATATGGAGCCTATCAACTATCCACACTTGAAGGGGATCTATTCGATGAACCTATCAACAGTATCCATCTTAGAAATTTCTACACATGAATCACCTAGTGCACGGGTCAAGTTCTAAAAATGGGTACCTTGATGAAAACCTAGCAAACAGGCATCTCGGTGACAAAAAATACAAAAACACAAAAAAACAAAATAAATAAATAAATAAATAAGACTGAAAAAGTGCAATAAAAACATGTAGTGAAAACTTGGAAATAGGCGCTACTTGTGATTTTAAAGCCAACTTTTCTATCTATTGAATGCATGTCATGGTCGTTACTTCCACCATCATTTTACATATATTATCATATCATTGCGAGTGGTCAAGTCCTACCCTAGCTTGGGGGAAAAATCATGACCTCACTGGGGGCAATAAACATTGAGCTTAACCAAAATGGACAAACAACAGGAAGACAAACGCAACTAAAAAAATGATCGAAAAATAACCCAATATGAAACATCAATCACCATCGAAAACACATCAGACATCTATATCATATCGAATAATCCAAAAACAAGTCAAACAGGCCAGTCTCAAAAAGTCAAAAACAAAGTCTGTGTCAGTCGAACTACGTCGTCTCTACGTGTATAACGTAGGCAAGACTAATCTTTGATCAGCCCTCGAGGCCCCTAGGATAGCTCTTTAGGTTAGGTTTTTTGGTCAAAATATCAGAAAATCACAAAAACATCATAAAACCAAAATGGATGATCTAATCTACATAATGATTGAAATACTTTAAGGAAAGGTTGGATATGTTGTACTTTGATCTTTGTTATCATTTCTTTGGAGCAACTCGATGATGTATTGAACTAGAGAAGCTAGGAAGGAGAATGATATTTTCTTTATCTGTTGTCTATGAATTAATCATAATTACTATGTGAATTGTCACTGGAAGTACTCTACAAAGTATCATGGATGACATTATGATTCGTATAGGAAAGTGATTGATTCTTGTCTGTTTATGCATGAAATGCTTAGGTCATCTCAGTTTAATTATACCTAGATGCTTGTGTTCACTTGCAATATCAAAAATCATGAAAGTAATACTTAGGTCATGATGGTCTAAATTATACCATCAATGCTTGTACTTACTTTCAACATTTTTTAAAGCTCTATGATGATACAAAGCACAATAAAAGTACTGTTAAGATGCCAATGTTTGCATTTAGAGTTGCATGGTAAAAATAGATTGCATTTGTAATAGTTTTACATCTACAAAATATTTGTTACATAGAAGAGTAACCAATTCCAAACAAAGATATCTTTTTCTCATAATGGATTGAGTATACTTGACATTAACAAAAACAACATAATTATCATGTAGTAGCATCATCATTTTCATTGCATACATATAGAAATCATTTTATTTTATCATTTCATCATTCATACATTTAAATCAAATAATTTGCATTGATCATATCATATTTTTCATATCACACATCATAAAAATGCATAGGACATCTCAACACTAAATCTCTATAGTTGCATTTCATTCATCCATTAAATCATATCATATATCATGTATTCAAAATATCATTATATTCATCATTTTTCATTCACTTATTACATCATATATTTTCATTTATCACAAGAATAAAAGTGCACACATCCCATTTACATCGCATATCATATATCATTTAAACCATCACATCCATTTTCATGCATATAGGCACATAATCATATAATTTAGAATTACACATTGTGCATTCAATACATCATGCATCATCCATGCATACATCATACATCCATACATCCATACATCATCATTATACACATCATAGATAAAACATCATAAATCATAGCATATCATCATGATTATAAAACTGCATCCATAACATCATAATATAAGGATCATCACATGACATATAGAACATAGGAAATAAATGCATCCATCATAGAATCATATAGAACACATAATAGATCGATAGAATACACTGCATATCATATAGATCTCAAAATCATAAATGTCAAGTATACAATGATGCCTAAAATGAAAAAAGATATATCATCAAATATGGCTGCAATCGGAGTGTACATCACATCTCAAAATATAATAGAGGGTGTAATCATGAAACTAAGCACTATTGACTCCAAACAGTGTAGGAATCTCAGGACCAGTCCCTCCATCACTAGATGTACCGGGATCTCTTGAGTCTCTTGGAAGAGGCTGTGTCACACCTGCACTGATAGTCCTAGTACAAGTCCTACCATATCGGGACTGCCCATAGCTCACTCTCTGCTCTGAAGGGATGACATCATAGAATTTACCTATGTAATACTCTACCTTCTGACCAACATGGACAACCTCTTGCATATAATCCGCTATAGCGGTACCATACGCCAATCTCTGCAATCTCTCAGTTGTAGCTTGAGCCCCCTCTACAATAAATCTGGTGACATCCCTCTCAACTATCAATGATGCAATCTAAGCCTGAGCTGCCCCTACAATTTGGCTAGCGGCATCCCTCTTGGCTTCCAATGCTATAATTTGTGCCTAGGTTGCATCTAACTAAGCCTGTACTTGTGCTGGAGCCTATGCGTGATCCTGAGCCTGCGCCTACATCTGTGCCTGTGTCTGAGACAATAAACCCTGGGCCTAAGTCAGCTAACCCTATAAAGTCTATACCTATACCTGTAGACTTTCTATATGGGTCTATTGCTATTGCACATGCTACTCTGAAGGGCCTACCATTGCTCACCTCTTATGAGGCATCACGTACTCCTCTAAGGCTGCACCTGACCCACTGGCTACATTTGATCCTCCACCTCCATACCCCTCATCATCATCACTGCTATCATCATCTCCATTGTTGTCCTCCTCATCACCACTACCCTCGACATCCTCCGCCTCCTCATCACTACTTCTCTTGACCTCCTCCACTGCCACCTCCTCATCACCAACCTCCTCTCTCCTTTGTCAGTATCGGTGTGCAACAACAACCTCCTCATTGGTAGGTAATGGTGCTAGCTCATCGGCAATGGTAATACGGGGAAATGGATGTAACACCAGATACTCTGCATAATTGACTGTCACTGGTGGCTTGACAATATCTAGATGGATCTCCCAAATAAGAGGCTATAAAGCCTAGAACTCCTGCACTACCACATCATAAGATAGACCAGGCCTCCAATCTATAGAGTCTAATTGTCAATGAGCATAATGGGAAACACCTTGGGGGATGCCCTGAACAATGCCATATTGACGAAGCACTCATCTCAGCAGAAATCTCTCCAAATCCAATGAGTTTGACCAATCAGAGTAAACAACTGATAGAAAAATGGAAACTAAATTCCATCACCATCCCAGTGCTCACAATCTAAATATGGACGCCATGTCACAATCTCCATATCATCCAATAATCTACGCCAATGATCCAACTTACCCAGTCTATGCTGAGTAAGACGACCTGTATATCTATGCACATATGGCCACTTGGCATGACACTGCCTCACCATCATTGGCCATGTGACAACAATATGCTCCCATGCCCACACCTAAAGTAAAGTGACTTCAACTGATAAACTCCAACCTCCAAGGTAGACTGCCGAATGCAAATCATGATACAAATGGGAAAGCATGTACATGCCCCAACCATATCTCATCCCATGCATGATCATGCTCTCTAGTACATGACCCCATCCAATAGAGAATCCCTTTGACCTGTGATCAGGACAAAGGAACCCTCCAATAAATCCATCAAGAACTATCGGCAAAGTGGCATAGGCATCCACCATCTCAGGCCACGAAATCCAACATCTAGCAATAGTATCATCCTGAAACACTCTTTGAAGAGTATCAGTCCTGCCCTACTCTGATGAATCATAGACAACAATATCCCTGACAACTGCTATCCATAGAATCTACCAGACATCCTTAGGGGTGACTGTAATCTTCCTGGTAGCTAGGTGGAAGGTATTATGCTCGCTATGCCACCTCTCCACTAAAGCTGTTAGGAGACCCTGATTAATCCTAATCTGGGGCATATCTAATAAGGAGCACAATCCACAACGTACAATAATTCCCATCTTAGGCTGTGCAAGCTGTGGTATCAAATCAAAAGTATGAGGAAATTACTCTCTAATTTGGAGATTCGTCAAAGCCTCCTATCATCATGAAATATTCAAAAGTCAGTAATTTTTGTCAAATCATCACACATCAATTATCCTATCAAACCTAATCAGCTCTTGGTGAGACTTTTGATTAAATCTCGTGAGTGAACAATCATTGAACCTCACCTATCATGAGGTCAATCATCAAACATCATTGAACCTCACTTATCATGAGGTTCATCAATCAAACTATAATTATTCCTCGCTTATCATGAGGATAATTCTCAATCAATCAGACATCAGACGTCACCTATCATGAGGTTGAACATCATCTACATGATCAGGATCATCAATCATATCAAAAAATGGTTGACACAATCGAAATCAACAAAATCAAGGACAAATTTGATAAACTTTATCAATCTGACTTAGAAGCGCTAAAACATAGTTTCTATGCGCCACAATATCAAAAGCACCATTAAAACACTTAAAAGAGCTAAAATAGGCGCTCAAAGTGCTAAATCATCAAAAGCGCCATTTCATCAAGCATATGCGCCATTTCAGATGGTCAAAGCACCACTTCATCAAAAGCACTATTATATTGGGTCAAAGCGCTAAACTACAGGGCAAACACACTAAACTAGTGAAAGTGATAAAACAGAAGGTAAAAGCGCTAAAATTCTATCCTAGGAGCTAAAACATCAAAAGCACTAAAATAATCTACCTAAGCGCTACAAAATATAGCCTAAGCGCTACTTTGCTAAAAGTGCTAAAATAGTTGTTTGAAGCGCTACATCGGCATGCTAAAGCACTAAAAGAAACATAAATTTTAAAATCCAAAAAAAAGCACACAAAATAAGAAATGCACATAAAACAAGGGGGTTCTTGGGTACGTACCGGAGGTCCGTAGGCGGCTAGGTGGTTGTGTCGTCGCACGCGCTCGAACCGGTGAGTGTGGTAAGGGATTGACATCTTGCTCCAAATTGCTCAAATTGCTCTCTCTCACAAATTTTTCAAATTCAAATGCATAAATGAGTTTGAAAATGACCTTTTGACCTTTTATAGGTTATTTAAGATAGGATTTTTATGGGATTAATTAATTTTTTTCAAGGGAGATTAATTCAAATTCATCCAAGGGAAATTTCGACACTCTTTATTGGGAGATAAATTATTTCAACATCAAATCTTCATCGAATCATCATCAAATCATTGAAAAATCATAAAAATTTGAAAAATCATAAAAAAAATCAGAAAAATACCAAAAATTCAAAAGATCAAAAATTCATCAATTTATCTCCCGAGGGGGCATATATTCATCATCACCTGAAAATCAATGTCTGGGGCATTCTGAATTTTTTTTGTCAATACTAGCAGTAGCAGCAAAATTTTCTTTGAAGCAATGTGCAAACACATCACTTCAAAGAGGGGAAAAATGTATACACCTAAAAATGGTCTGGATATTCTAATTAATTAAATACGATTTATTTGATTATTTAACCTTAAATTCATCTACTATTAAATAAATAGAAATATTTATTTATTGTTCATTCTTCTAAATTCTTCAATTTTAAATTATTCTATCTTAATTAAATAAGCAACTTCAATAGTTTGTATTATTTAATTATGTAAATCATGTTTCCTCTTAATTAAATAAAACATCATAAAGTTTTATTTAATTATCATCTCCCTTTTTATTAAATAAGCAAATGTCAAATATTTGTTTCATTTAATTAGATATCTTCTTTTTGTTAAATTTGAATAGTAGACATGGAAAATGTATAGACATACTTGATCTCAATTACTAACATTGTTTCATCCTGAGTCACCTTCTTAGCTTGTCATCACTCTTTGTCCCTTAATTAAATAAATAATCATTTATCTGATTAAGTCATTGATTAAGTCATTCTCTCTTGTTAATTAAATCAATCAATCTGCTCTAATCATCTTCATTTAATTAAATAATTCATTTTATTTGATTAACTATCTAAAGTCATCTTATTAAATTAAATAAATTAAACCTTATTTGATTTAATCTAACATCATCCCCTTTAATTAAATAAATAAAAAATCTTTATTTAATTAATTTCTAAATCACATTCATTTTTTTGGTTGGATGATGGCTTTGCGAATGTGTCGATATCAAGCTAGGATCGACGTGCCCTAGCTCGCTCTTCCTGCCTTCTGTGATCGATTTCTTTTGGTGGGGGGGTGTTTTGTTTCGTTTTGCTAGGGAATGTTGTTCTATGGCCGTGAACGGGTGTCTTTGGGTACCAACGGGGGTTTGGTGGTGTTATATTCTGATATCAGTGCTGCGCGGTTGGAGTGTGTGGTGGGTTGGGGTGAGGGAAACCCCGCCCATTCATCTTCATTCTAGCGGTTGATTTCGCCTGGAGCTCATGGAGAATAGAGGTCAACCCTCTTCACAGGTGATTTTTGGTGATTTAGAAATGGCTGATCTAGTTTCCTCGGTGGATGCTTGCAGGAAGGAGTGCATAGGTAATCCCCGATCCGCGGAAGGAGGTTCTTCTATGAAGGATCCTTTTCGAATGAAAAAGGTGAATGGTTTCCTAGAGAGTTCTCAGGATCACCCAGTTCTGGTCATTCAACCTGAACAAGTTTTGGAGGATGTTGAATATTGGTGTAATCATGCTCTCATATGCAAGTTCATGGATCTTCGTCTCTCTTTACATGTCCTAGAGTCTTGGACTCGCTGTGTCTAGAATCCCGAAGGAGACATGGAGATACCTTTGGCAACCAATAATTATTTTTTGGAAATTTTTTCCAACATGTTAGATAGGAATAGGGCTTTTGAGGGTGGCCCTTATTTATTCAACCAGGTAGGAATTTTTATCAAACCTTGGCACAGTGGCTTCAACTCGGCAGAGGATCTCCCATCTCGAGTGCTTGTGTGGGTTAGACTGCCAAGGCTTCTGCTAGAATTCTAGAGGGAAGACATTCTTCACTCAATCTCGTTGCTTCTTGGTAAACCTGTGGGTTCACCTACACAAATCTAGGATCGAGAGGTAATTTCTTATGCTTGCATTTGTGTAGAAGTTGATTTAAATAACCCTTTACCAGATTCTATGGAAATTTTCTTGGGATCATCTTCTTGGATCCAACAGCTGGACTATGAGACCCTACCATTCAGATGCAAAATTTGTCATGAATATGGTCATTTATAGCGGAGATGTCCCAAAAATAAATCTCCTCCATTGGCAAATTCTGATCCTCCTCACTCTGGTCTCAATGATGATAAGGGGAAGGCCCCTATGTCTGATGGTCTTGCTAATAAGGAAGGTTTTGTTCCTATTAAGCCTCAAAATAGAGGTAGACAGAAGAAGAGAACCTAGGTGGACAGGCAGAATGAATTTACTCTAAACAAGTTTGAGGTTCTTGATGACTTAATCCAGGAGGAAGGAATTCCAGTTGAAATGTCTTCGGGAGCCCAAGTTCAGCATGGGGATCTTGAGGAGGCCTGTTGGAAGGAGGACCAAACTCCTTCTTTAGGGGATCATCAAGATGGGTAGATGGTCACAGACCCACCTCCTCAAGTTTTGAATAGCAAGGATCTCAGTGGAGCATAGGTGCTAGAGGATGTTGTAGTGTTGGCTTCTCCTCCTCCTTCCATTAAAGTAGTCTCAAATCCTGGGAATAGTAGCAAAGCCCCTCCTATGTTAGGCTTACAACAGAATTCCCTTAAAAAGGGATCTTTAGACAAACCCCTACGAAGTGGATGAAAAATAGACCAGGAAATGGTGAAGCTTATTGGTGATACTTTGGTTGAGTTGGGATCTATGAAGCCCATCAATTCCCACTTTTTTCAACCTCATGAATGATTGTGCTCTCATGGAATGTAAGGGGGTTGAACAGAATCCCTAGACAAAAGGTTGTTCGTAGATTAATTGAATCTTCGTCTCCTGATGTTTTTATTTAGGAAACCAAGCTTTCAGTGGATGGTTTGGTTGATTGTGCTCTTCATGTATGGACCCATAGCCAATGGAAGGGGGTAGGGGCTCATGGTAGCTCAGGGGGGTGGCTTGTTTTTGGAACCCAAGGAAGATCTCCCCCTTGTGGTGGAGTTCTAGCAGGTCATCTATTTCTATGGTCGCTTCTAGCTTTGAGACTGGGGAGAGATGCCTCTTTCGTAACATCTATGCTCCTACCGATATTCTAGGTAAGTCATATCTATGGGCACATATCAATTTTGTTCGGTCCCTAGACCCCTTTCTCCCTTGGATTTTGGCTGGTGATTTTAATGTTGTTACTAGCTTGGATGAAAAACGTGATGGGCTGCGCCGGCTTGACCCCTCTTCAAATTTTCTCAGAGACAATATTGATTTCTTGAATCTCATTGATGTGAAGCCAGTTAATGGTGTCTTTACTTGGAATAATAGGAGGAGTGGTGATGAGGCTATTTCAGAAAGACTTGATAGATTCCTAGTCTCCTACTATTGGGTGAGTGATAGGTGATCCACTAGTTCTGAAATTATTTATTGGAGGGGTTCTGATCATTGGCCTATCAAACTTTCAGTCACCTCATTCAGAATTTCAAAGAATCCTTCCTTTAAATTCCATTTGATGTGGCTACGTGATCAGTCTTTAAAGGATCTCATGGTTGATTGGTGGTATGAAGGGAAGCCTACTCATGGATGGGCTATGTATACCTTTGGAAAGAGGTTATAGTATGTGAAATATAGGCTCAAGAAATGTAATAAACAATGTTTTGGGAATCTGCAAGTTCAAAAGATGGTAGCGCAGTCCAAGCTAGATGTTGTCACTCAGAAAATTAGGGATTGTGGGATGACTGTTGACCTTTGTATAGCCGAGTCCCTAGCCCTCAAGGAATTAGAAGAATGGGAATTTCGAGAGGAGAATTTTTGGAAACAAAAGTCTTGGGTTGATTGGCTCTAGGAAGGTGATTGAAACATTGATTTTTTTCATAATTCGGTTAAGGCTCAGAGATATGGTAATTCTATCCCTTCTATCAAATATGTAGATGGGGCTCTTCTCTCCTCTAAGGAGGAAATATCCAGGGAGGCTACCAGTTATTTTTCTAATTTGTTTACCAAAGAGGATCCTGAAGACATGGAGGAAGAGCGGTCCATTTTGAATTGTATTCCTCCTTTAGTTTCTGTTGAAATGAACAATGCTCTCTTATGCCCCATTTTGATGTCTGAGCTAGAGGAAGTTGTGTTCCATATGAAAAAGGAGAAGGCGTCGGGCCCTGATGGATTTCCTATTGAGTTCTTTTAGGAGTTTTGGGAGATTATAAAATATGATCTTTTAGATGTGATTCAGGAATCTTATCAGAATAAGCAAATGCTTAAGTCTATGAATTCTACTTTCTTGGCTCTCATTCCTAAGAAGGACGGGGCTAATAGCTTGGACCAATTTAGGCCTATTGCATTATGTAATGTGGTCTACAAGATCATCACTAAATTTATTGTTGAAAGGCTTAAACCTCTCCTCGGCACTCTGATTTCTAAGGAACAAGGTGGTTTTGTTAATGGCAGATAGATTCTGGATGGTGTTGTGATAACTATGGAGTCTATTCACTCGATGGCAGTCTCCAAGGAGAAAGCTATGTTTATTAAGGTTGACATGGCCAAGGCCTATGACAGGGTGAACTTGGATTTCTTACAGAAAATCCTATTAGCCTTTGGTTTTGTAGAAGAATGGGTGACTTGGGTTCTTAGCTGTGTGACTTCTACTTCCTTCTCTGTGCTTATTAATGGCAAGCCCTTGGAGTTGTTCAATGCTTCTCGGGGACTTCGGCAAGGGGACCCCTTGTCCCCCTATTTATTCATTATCATGGTTGAGGGGCTGGGTAGATTTATCTTCCCAGGTGCGACAAGGTTTGATTCAGGGATGGGGTTGGAGCGATGTTGTGCCTCCCTATTCTCATCTCCAGTTTGTGGACGACACAGGTTTGATGGGCAGGGCTAGAGTTAGTGAGGCAATGAATTTTAGGAGAGCCTTGGATATCTACTTGAAAGCCTATGGTCAAAATATTAATGAAGATAAGTCATCCATATATTTCTTTAATACTCCTAGTCTTATTCAGAATAAGATTGCCAGAATCTTTAGGTTTCAGATTGGTGCTCTTCCTTTGATGTATCTTGGGATTCCCTTGACTTTGGGGGCTCAACATAGAGATTTTTGGTAGGGAATTTTGGAAAAATTTAGATGTAGGGTTAACCATTGGACTCACAGATGGTTATCCTCTGCTAGAAGAGTGATTCTTTTGAAGACGGTGGTGCAAGATTTTCCCATTTACAGATGTTTTGTGTAGGTTCCCCCCTCTAGCTTTGTGAGAGAGTTTGAAGCTCTTGATCAACAATTTCTTTGGTCTGGCAACTTTCTTTATTCTAAGTGAAGTTTAGTTAAGTGGGGGTCTGTTAGTAGACCGAAGCATGCTGAAGGCCTTGGCCTTCGGTATTTTGCTCTTGTTAGCCAGGCCTTGGTGGCCAAGTTGTATTGGAGGTGGTGTAATAGTCAGGATCAAGATTGGGCCAAGATTTTAACCCACAAATACCTCCCTAGTGCTGACTGTCATGAAGTGCCACGTTTTGATTTGTTGGGTAGGGGGTCTTGTATCTAGGACACACTTAAAAAGGGAGCTCAGCTTGTTAAAGATGGCCTTTTTTGGATTTGTAATAGAGGTTCTGAAGCTTTGTTCTGGCAGGATTCTTGGGATGGTCACCCTCCTATTCTCTCTAGCTACCCGCAACTGCAATATCTTTGTAACATTTTCACTTACTCTGGATAGACTAAGGTGGAGAATTTTAAAATAGTTAGGCGTATAGGTCAAGTGGAGATGAATTGCTGAAAGGACCCTCATGAGTGGACCTTGGGTGGTTCTGAGGAGGACTGTGCTATGTTGGCTTATATCTTGGAGAGTAGATTATGCAGTTCCCTTAAAGAGAGGGATATTCTGGCTTGGGGTCCCAAACCAAAAAGTAAATTTACTATTGTGGAAGGTTATGCAAAGTTGGATAGACAAGTGCATGGTTTTACTGACGTACCTTGGTGGAAGAAGGTATGGAATAGTTTCTCATCACCTAAATGCAACTTTTTCTTGTGGCAGGTGGTTCAGAAGAAATGCCTTACATGGGAGAGTCTTCACAAGAGAGGTTTCTAGGGACCCTCTATCTGCTCCCTTTGTCAACATAGCGAGGAATGTTGCTCCTTTCTTTGCTCGTTCTCTAGGGAGATCTAGTACAGGTTGTTGGAGGCTTGGCAACAGGCCTGTATTCATGCTACTTCCTTAATTGAATTCTGGGAGAGCTTGGGAAGACCTCCTGCGAAGACTTCTTTTCTCTAGATGGCTTGAACTATTGGGCTTGCCCTTATTATCTGGAACTTGTGGCTGGAAAGGAATCGTAGGGTCTTTTGCAATTCTCAATGTGGGAGCCTTTAGTTGTGGTAGAAGATAATTAATAGGCTCCAGGAGACTATCTTTGCAAAGTGTGATATGTCTGAAAATGTTGATCCTAGCGACTATGTGTTTGTTTGGAACCTGCAGCTGGAGTACAATAAAGTGGGGTGTGGTGCTGGTAATAGAACCCAACATGTCAAGCAATGGATCAATAGAGTTGGTAGGTGGATGCCTCCTCCTTTGGGGGTATTAAAAGTTAACACAGATGGCTCTTCTCATGGGAATCCTGGTCATGCAGGTATTAGAGGTATAGGGAGAGGTGATGCTGGTTGTGCTATTTTTTCCTTCTCTATTTATAAGGGTCAACATTCTAATAATCTGATGGAGGCTCTTGCTATTAAGGTTGCTATTGAGTGTGGTTATTCCCTAGGATGGAGGAGGATTATGTGTGAATCAGATTCCCAGATTGTTGTGGATATGCTAAACAATCAGAACTTGGGAGATGTTAGTTGGCAATTAGCTTTTGTGGTTAGACAGATTCTTCTTTTGTGTAGTTCTTTGGACTTTTTCTCCTTCTGTCATATTCCAAGAGAGTGGAATAGAGTTGCTAACTACTTGGCGAAGTGGGCCTCTATGAATGGGGAGGGTTGGGATATTGGTGGGAGGGATGGTTTACATCCTAACCACCTTGAAGCCTTGGATAGGCTTCTTTTGGAGGATAGGAATATGTAATTGGCTGGTTGGTGGTGCCTCTTGGTGGGCCTGAGGCCTTTGCTTAGTATTTCTACTTTGATTGAATAAATTTTTACCCCTTTTTTCAAAAAAAAATAAAAAAATTCTAAATCACATTCTTCTCATCTTTTGATTTAAATCAACCCATAAATCTAAATCAATTGGTCACATCATCTAATCTTTCATTAAATTAATTAACCCTTGATTAATTTAATCCTAATCCATGTCCCATCCTCTAGCTTTTGCCACTTGCACATGAAAATAGATTTCATTTATTAAATCCCTATTTTCTCTCAACATGGCATAATAGGGGAATATTCTTCCATTTCAAATCTCCCTCCAAATGGGATGAGTCCTTCCAACAAGGCATTTATTTCATCTTATTAGTCTTTTTGCATTGAGCCAAGTGGCCATTACTCCATTTGACTCTTCATCCGCTTGGTCATTTCACCATTTTCAAATTTCAAATTTATGCATTTGTGGGCACATTCATCAAAATGTGTACATCCTTCATCCATCCATCTCTTGACAAGTGGCACCTTGCCATTGGTTGAAAATTAGTCTCGCATTGCTTCCTTTTGGGCATTGCTCCAACTTTTCATTCTATAAATAAGAGGCTTCTTTTCTCATTTCATCATCCACAATTTGAGCAAACTTACTATACTTAAATCCATACTCAAGCTTTAGCATTTTCATCCATTTTATCAAAGCATAGCTAGGTTATTGCAGGTTTTTCATCTTGGAGCTTCATTGAATCTTCAACAAAGTGGATCACTCTTCATCACCAATCAACATTGCATCATTGAAGTTGGGAAAGGGCCAACTTTCACATCAAATTGGCACCAATTCCCCCATAAGATCAAGAGTTTTCATGTTCTTAATAGGATTTAGCTTATTTTCATTTTCTTTCATTGTGTTCTTGTTTTATTCCTATTTTGAGCATAGTTAAATGGATTTTATGAGGAACCTTGGTCTTAACTTGTATTTGAATCCTCTAATGTGTTTGTTTGTTGTCTCTTGCAGGTACTAGGATCTCAGTTCTACATTTAGGCGCTAGAAGGAGGGCTTGAATCACAAATCTAACATGTTTTTTTGATAAATTTCATTATTTTTCAACAATTTTTTTCATTAGTCTCTGTTACAGCGCATCTGCAAGATCTTCTAGTGCATCCTCACTCTATTACAATGCATCCAAGCCCTGTTTTGGCGCTTCTGAGCATTGTTTTAGTGCTTCTGAGCACTATTTTGGTGCTTCTAAGCACTGTTTTGGTGCTTCTGAGCATTGTTTTAGCGCTTTTTATAGTTATTTTTAAAATGACCATATCTTGGTCATACAAAGGTCTTTTTTTAAGCTTTTTTTTTGAAATGGCATAGAATTTCGTAAGCTATCCAATGGTGTAGGTGTTTCTTAAATTTTATGGAGTTAAAATTTTCAATTTTACATCTAAATTCAAATCACATTATAACTTGGTCTAAGTTTTAAGGTTTTCATGCTTAATGATTCATCTAACCCTTATATCTTCTTGTTTCTTGATCTCATCTAACATTTTGAGCACTTTTACAAGTTAGGAAATCAAAAAGGGGAGGAGGAAACAAAAGATATTTTTTTGACATCATTTCTCTATTGTATCAAGTGTCTTTAGACACTCTTGGAAGTAATTATAATTCCAAGTTTAAGGATTTTGTCTCTTCAAGGTTTTAGGACTCAATAGATTTCAATTTGGGCTCTAAAAAGAACAAGACAAAAGGATTAAAAAGAACCTTAAAGGAAAATTTACTAGATTTTGTTTAAGGTTAAAAAATTGAACAATCAAATCTCACACTTCCTTTGGTGCTTTAAAAAGAATCAAATTCTAGCTTCGAAGGATTTAAAATGAACAAGTGCTTCTTTTTTTTGTGATTTCTTACTCACGGTAATACCATTCAAAAATATGTATGCGATTCTCTTGCACCTCACGATGATATTGAGAATCAAAAGGATTTTTGATGGTCTTAAGTTGGGATAAAGTAATTGTGTCCACACTCCATTTTGGGTTTAAAATTGAACAAAACATTGTGCAATTCTGAGTAGAGCATTATTGTTTACATTCTCTCTCTTTGTGTTGCAACAAAGATTGATAGAGTTATGGATATTGTCTTTGCTCACTTTTGTTTATCTTAGAGGGCCTGCCTTGTGGGAAAAAATACCCACCCAAGGGAACGAATCAATTGGTAACACACCAACGCCAAGTGTATTTCCAACTGGGATATAAAAGTGGATATTGGAACAAAAGCCAATATCACGCGGTTGGTTCTGATGAGAAGGGAAACAAAGGTCTCTCACCTTGATGGATCAATCCCTACGAATAGAAAGTCCGAATTAAAACCCTTGTAGAAAGGTCAAAATCCCTATCTATTTGTTGGTGCAAGAACGGTTGTTCTGAAGTCGCCCCACACTTTTATAGTTTTTAGTAGAAATGGAAAGTATGCCATGGGAGTTTCATGGGTATTGATGCTTGGCTGCCTCAAGAAGTGAGTGTCGTGGAGGGGACCAGTGGGGTCAAGCATCTAACCATTTGCTAAAAATAAGTGTAGCTGGACTTGTCCAAGTGGGGATTCAACAAATACAGTCTTTCATAGCCATAGGGTTGTGCTTGTTCTTGGATACAAAACACTTTGCTTGTTTGTAAACATTGGAAAACAAACATTCAACATTATCATCAAAATTCAAACCCTTTAGGAGCCAAACATCTTTGACAAATTCATGTGTTATTGCTTTCCCTTGGGATTTTATCCTTAGAGGTTTCTAAACAATTGAATTCATATCTCAATTTTCTTACTAAAGTCAATAATAGGAAAATTTTGCCTTAATTTACTTGATTTCCACATGATGCACTTTGTGGGATGATAAGAAGTTAGGACATTAGACATTTAGTTTGAAGAAACTTAATCAAGAACTTTTTGTGGTAAAATCAACTCATTAATCAAGATGAAATCAATTGAACCCTGGACACATGTGCTTGGTATCTTTTGGTCATATGGTTTTTCATGCAAACATTGGTCTTTTGGTTTGAACTACTTTATGGGAAAAGCATGTTCTTCAATATCTTGGTCTTGTAAACAAGTCCCTCTTAGGTTCATTTAGGATCAAAATAACCAATCATTTCATCCATCTCAAACATCAATCAAATCCCATCTCACAAACAACTTTTGAACTGTTGAAAAAACCATTCATACTAGACTTTTGGTGAAATCCTTCAAATAAACATCAAAATCTCCTTGTTTGGCTAAGTGTGTGTGGATGAATCCTTCTTCATACACTTAGTTAAATTATCACCTTGTGGAAAAATTCATTCCAAGACAACATCTAACCTCTTGGAGTTTATGAGTTCATTATCAAATCCAAATCAAATCCAATCAAAAATCCAAAAGTCCTAAAGTCTAGTATCCCTCCAAGGTTCCTAAAAGTTCAACACCCATATCATTCACCCCTTTCATCCTTCATCTCATCATTGGTCCTAAACACCGTAGAGGTCACTTTCACAACAGGGTCAAAACACAAGAACATGGAATATAAATTTTCTCCATACATCATGAGTAATCCAAATCAACTGAACTTTCAAAGCCTTACAATGCCAATTGATTATCAAAACTCACATTTATACAATCCGTACATGGGATCATTATCTGCTACAAACCTCAATGGTACAACAAATGTGAGTGTGCCCAGTCAAAAGTTTCAAACACATTTCTCGATGGTAGATTTAAATTTGAGTCCAAACCTACAAATCTATCAACCAAACACCCAATTCATGAGTCTTCCACAAATGAACCACATTATCCCACCAAATCCATACATACCAAATGTGAATATACCAAGTACAATTTTACCAAGCATGAATGTTTCAAATCTACACTTTGAAAACTTTGGGATAGATATGTTCACAAATCATACAAATGTTGTTCAAAGTCCAAACAAAATGCAAAATCAAAGTTACCTAAATCAAGACAATATGATTCCCAACCACAAAAATGTTCAATTTCAACCCATAATGCCAAATCTAAACATCATCCCAAATCACAACATTGTCCAACATCAATTTGTCCATGATCCCGTGCAAACACCACAAGTACACATTCCAAATTTGCTTGAACAAAAGCCAAATCAACTATATCGAGGGATTCAAAATCAAAATCAGGATCAAATTTCGTTAGATCAAATTGCTTCACTTTCCAAACTAATTGACTTATTGAGCCAAGAGACCTCTTCACTCCAAAATCAATACACTCTTCCATCGGTTGAACCATGACATCAAAGTGTTGAGTTGTGTCCACAACCACATCAATAACAATATCTCCAATGTCAAGAAGTCGGATATCAAGATCAACAACATCAACAACAAACCCAACCTCAACATCTCAAAGATCAATCACCAAATCTCCAAAATCAATCACCACAAGGTCAATTTAAAGTACAAGTCTCAAAAGGTAACAAACGAAAATACACACTTGGGAAGCCAATCGAATGGGTCATGCAACAGTTGGTGCAAACTCATCACAATTCCCACCTATGAAAACTATCAAGAGCCCTTAGAGAAACCACCATGGTACAATGAAAATCACCTTTGTGATTTTCACAAAATAAAGGGACACACAACATCAGATTGTATTCAACTCAAAAATCTCATCCAAGACCTGATTGATCAAAAGGTAATAGCTATTGGGGACAATAATCAAAATTCAACCACTAGTGATAACATTAACAATCTCTCCACCACAATCGATGAGAACAATGATCAAGACCAATCCATCAATGAGCACATGGAAGATGTTTCCACTTCATCCGATGACCAACTCACCATACATCAAGAGCCACTTTTTAGTCATCTATTTCAAGGAGTGTTAGAGTTATTTGATCCTATTGACATAATCCATGACCCATCGACCAATGATTATGTTGAAAATGTCTCTACATCACCTAATGAGTTAGAGAACATATCTCAAGAATTTATTCCAAAACATGATCAACATCTTTCACCAACTCTAGCAATGTCCCTTTCCAATACATATCGACATCCTTTGACCTCATGGTTATAGATATTGAAGGAATCCTCAACTCAACATTTGATCCAAGTCCACTCAAAGATCAAGAGGATATTGAGCCACTTCCCAGGTCTAATGAAGATATCCAAGAACCATTTATAAGAAATCCATCCTTTGAAACTAACCCATGTCAAGAACTTGATTCAAAGCATGTCAAAAGCAAACCCAAAATTAATCAAGATCAAGAATTCGTATCTCCAAGATACTACAATGATCTAATGTATACTCTCCTATCTATACAAGATGATCTTATCCATATAGCACATGCTCCTCCATCTACCCATGAGATGATTTTTGTGGATGGACACATAGATGATCTTCATTTAGAACATGATTCCTTTACTCTTGATATCATGGCACAAAAAAAGCATGTTATTGATTCCTACAGTCAAATTAAGTTGTTAACATCAAGATCAGATATATCCAAAATTCAGACTAAGGACATCATGTGTGAAGGTATCCAACATTATCCACTCAAGGAAATAGGTCAGATAGAACAAGATATTTCAGAGTCAACAGAGCAGCAAATTGAAATAACATCATCTACAGTGATCATTTATCAAAGAATGCATTCTAAACAGGAACTCTCGAAACAAGCAGAATCAAAGAACAAAGGTACTACTTCCACTATATTGGGGGCAACTATGTCTCAAGCAAACATCAACATAAGGAGCACGAAGAATCCTTATGGTGAAACTAATGCTAATACTACAACCAACCATGTCATGAATCTTCATCCACCCATCACCCCATCCATGAATTGGGACCAACATCAAAAGAAATATTTGAATCAAAGTACAAAGAACATCATCAAAACAAAATAATCTAAGAAGCATATCAGACAAATCAAATACAAGTGGATACCAAAGAATACAAAGAAAGATTATCCCTATCAAACTCTATTAGTCAAAGAAACTATGGGGAAAAATAAAAAAGGGAAAAGTATCCATCAAAGATGTCCACAAAGGAAAAATAAGGCTTCTCAAGTGATGTACAAAGTGTATCAAGCAGTTGGTCCTAATTCCATGCACACTTTCGTATCCACCCATCATTGCTCATCTTCCCAAGTTTGGAGAGTCAAACGTTCCAAATTATCAACCAATCCATCTTTTATTCCTAAACACACTCCATCCACGCCTCCACGCATGATATCTAATTCTTGCATTGATCATGTATTGGCAGCAACCCTTCATCATAAGGATTCAAAAGGCACTCAATTGTGATGTGCGCACAAAGACAAAGTTAACTCTGGTATCAACAAAGCAGATTAGGAATCTCAAAAGTTGTATTCAAGTGCACATATCTTGGAAAAGCAACTTCTTCAGGTAGGATATTGATGGCACATTATGAGAGAAGCATCTACATTGACACCACTAGGTGGTTCAACATGAGCTTAAAATCTTTAAAAAAAAATACAAAAAAATTAAAAATTAAAAAAAGGATTGAAAACAGTAAAGATAAAAATCATCCTCCAGTGAAAACCACAATGGTGGCACTTTGGGCAAGTGCCATGATGAAAATATGGAAAACATGCATCATGTGTAGAATCGAGCATCTGCGTGTGCTACTTCAGGTGAAAGCATCTTATCACATCCATAATAAATTCAAAAACCTATCCATAATAAATCCAACATCCCATCCATAATAAATACATTCATTCATGAACCATTTATCCAAATCCATTTTCATCCATTATCATCCATAGTCCAAATTATCTTGATCCTGATGAAAGTTTGGTGCACACCTTACACTTGCTTATGGTAAACATCTTGACATGGGTCATTTTCATTGATCCTATCCTACCTAGCATTATCTAAGCCATGCAGCATTATCCAAATGAACATTCTTTATCCAAACACCTTATCTTATAGCAATATAATCCATATCCCTCCATCCATACATCTATCCAAGCATCCATCCATGGAATTTCATACATTGCTAGACATTGGGGTAGAAATTTACATCTTGCTTTGGGAATAAATTTTAATATATATCCTCAAACTTATGTGGTGATCCGAACATTGAAAAAATGGGAAATCAAATTGGTCAAGCACTTGTGAGAAAAAATCCAAATCATTAGCCCATGGCACATTTTGACAAGAGGACGTTCCTTAGCAAGCTTTATTTTTAATTGCACATCAATCCAAACAATCAATATCAGTTGCATCTAACGTGTTCTTCAACATCACATCGAATCATTCAAACATATTTTGTTCCAAACTAAGCTTCAATGATCTTGATTAATCAAATCCAATCAATCCATCATCTCGGGATATCCTTCCCAATCTGTGTGTTGCTTAACACTATCCTTGCATTGTTGTGTATCCTCGACAATGTTATCATCATCAATCCCACATCATATTGGGATATCCATCCTAATCCTTGTGTTGCTTAACACTATCCTTGCATTGTTGTGTATCCTCAACAATGTTATCATCTTCAATCCATCGATCCGATCAATCAACCTTAGCTTGGTTTTCAACAAAATCCTAAACAGATCACTGATATCATATCCATATCCAAATCGTCAAAATCATACAAAAATCTAGAAACATCCAAGTCATATCAAAATCCAAAAACAGGTCAAAAATTAGAAAACGTCAAAAACATGGTGTCCAAACTACCTCATCTCTGAGCTTACACGTAAGCAAGGCTAATCTTTGATTAGCCCCCAAGACACAAAATCCAAAAACATTCATAAAATCTCAAAAAATAGAAAAACATTCAAAAAACACCAAAATCCAAAAACATTAATAAAATCTCAAAAAAACCCAAAAACATTTGGAAAATAATTAAATAAAAATAAAAACATTTGTAAAATCTTGAAAATACCAAAAACAACTTCAAAACATTACAAAACATCAAAAACATCCAAATATTTAAAAAAACCCATTCGTCCCCATCTCACTTTCACTCACAATAAACATCACTCATAATAAACAATCGTCATCCTCAACCTTTGGTAAAACAATAGGAAACAAGTCTAGCAGGTCAAAAGTGAAAACCCAAATGTCAAAATCTCAAGTCTAGGTCAGTAAGTAAACAAGTTGGTCAACTCTTTGTATCAATAGCCTATCATCCAATCAGTCCCATATCAAAATCTTGTGATATTGTCATGTCCTAGGATGCATCCTTCCTACGATGGACATTAACATCAGGCATCATCATAGTTTAGTCTTGGCTAGCGGTATTGAAGAACATTAGCTTGTTTGTTTACTTTATCTTTGTCTTTTGATTTATCTTATTGTGCTCATTCCAAGGACCTCTCGATGATGTCTGAACAGAAGGATTTAGAAAGATATGAATGGGGTAACAATCATTATCTTTTATCTGTTGTGCTTGTTTGATATTCTTGTAATATAACTTGGTCATGCATGCTTTGTTTAGGTGTAGGGAGGATGTTTTAGATATCTTGTTGACCACATAGGAAGGCTTGATTTTCTATGTTTTGGACCGAGATTTTTTGAATATCTAAACTGCATTTTGAATAAGGTTTCGTACGCCAGGTGTGAACAAGGATACTCCTATTTGATTGTTGAGTCAAAGTCCATCACACTAGGTACAACGCCATCCTAGTTCTTTATACCTTGATGCATCGTGCCTACGTGTGTTATCAAACATAAGGTAATTGGTCCTTTGAAAATCCCAAATCCTCAGCAGATCATCATCATCATCATCTCGTCTCTTGTTGGAATCTCTTGCTTTCTTCTATCTTATTTCCACACTAACATGGTACCATGGCAGTTAATCAAAATTCATCATCATCAATGCATCCATCCCGCATCCACAAATTGTCAGCATATTTCATATTGCATATCATGTCATATAGGAAATATTAAATCATAGCACTTGCATTACATTTCCATCTGTATACCTTGATATTTCTAATGCTCTAAATGTGCAAAACTAACTAAGAAACATGAATAACAAAATACCAAGGACACCTCAAGATTAGCCAAAAGAGTAGTTCAACGAAAAGGAATGTAAATAAGATAAAAACACAAACACCTTTACCTCCCTTGTTGTTGACACCTCTTTGATTGGCCCTTGCTTGGATTGGTTGTGTGCTCCTTAGATGATGGATTGAGTGACTATATGCAAGATTCAATATGCAAGATGATGAACAAAGATGGCTAAATGATGGCAAAAGGATTGAGAGTTCAAATGGATAGCATGTAGTTATCAAAATGCCAAGTGTTGAGAAGGAAAATTGGCAGCATAAGGTTGCTCCAAATGAAAGTGTTCTCTCTCCAAATGCCCTTGAGGAGGGGGTATTTATAGAGGATCTTGAATTCTCTAGGGAATTCAATGGTCAAGATTGCTCCAACAAGGCCAAGATGAAGGGCTATGGTGGGTTGAGAACCCACAAGCCCTCACATCTTGACATGTGGAGGGTGAAGTGGCCAAGGGGATATGAGGTGTGAGATGAGTTGTCAAGAAGGTACATGGAAGGTACATGAGGTGGAAAAGGACATGCACCTTGGGGGTGAGGAGATTTCCACAAAAGGGATTTCTTGTCCCCAAGTGGGAGTGAAAGGGACATTTGAGGAATTTTAGAATTCCTCAAAAATCTACATGGGAAAAGGAAAGGTGGTTGGGGATATAAATGTGAATTAAAAATTCACATTCATAGGATGGTCTAGAGGATAAAAAGGTGGGACTTGGTCACATGTGGGAGATTGTGACAAGTCCAAGGTGGTCACATGTGGAGATTGTGACAAGTCCAAGGTTCTAGAAGCCTTGGGATGGAATGTGAATTAAAAATTCACATATAAAAGAGGGGAATCTAGGAAGAATAAAAAGGAATTAAAAATTCCTTGGAGAATGATTAGGCTTAATTAATCAGAATTAGAGGATAATTAGGGGCTAATTAGGATTAAAAGCCAACTTGCAAAAGTTGGAGGATGTGACACATCCTAATCAAGGATTAGGCATGTGCACATCCTTAATGAAGAGATTAGGAAATGGATTAGGATTAGATGAAAATGACATGTGAGGAATTAAATAAATGTAATATTTATTTAATTTATTTGATGAAAAGAGGATTAAGGAGGGTAAGGTATTTAATTATTAATTAAATACCTTAGGGATTTAGCAGAATTAAAGATATTAATTAAATAATAGTAATATTACTTAATTAACTCGGATAAGAGGATGTTTAGACGAAAAGTGATAAATTTGGATAAATTAAGTGTCCAAATTTGGATGTCTACACCATCATTTGCATAATATAGATTGGTTATTCTAAGCATTTCATCAATTACACATTTGCATTCATTTGCATCATCATATCCATAGATCATAATTTGCATTCATCATATCATATCATATCATCATCATAAAATCCATCAAACATCCATTGATGTACAAAAGCATCATATAAATACATCATCATATAATGCAAAAAGATAAGGAAAAATAAAAAGATTGCATATCATCCATTAGGAGCATAATATAGATCTGTTAGTCACATAATCATTACATTTTGCATCATCATATCATAGCAGAAAAAATATCAAAAAATATAGCATCTCATCACATTTGCATCATCACATAGAACATCATTGCATAGCATATAGAAAATATAAGGCATCCATAATGCATAAATAAAATAGAACACATCGCGTCACATTGAATCATCATCATATCTTATGTATCACCAATAATGTAATTGTCATGGTACAAATCAGGATCAAGTGTGTGTAATATATCAAAATATACATGAGGCTACCCATGGCAGATGACTGTCTATACATCATCAAAATTGTCTACGTCAAATATCTGATCTTTCTAAAGAATTATCTTTCATCCTTTGATCAGTAGAACCACTCCTCTCACATTTTATCACAATATCAATCGAAAATTAGCATTTCCACTCGATCTCTCAAGGGGGCAGTATACCAGCGTAATTCTTCTTGTTGGGGCAACAGTGGGGCATCCGAAAAGTCAAAGAATTTTTTACTTTTGATCATGGCAAGGTTATTCTTTGAACCAACGTAGCAAGTAGTTTGCTTCAAAGGGGCAAAATGTAGACATGGAAAATGTACAGACATACTTGATCCCGATTACTAACACCGTTTCATCTTGAATCACCTTCTCAACTTGTCATCACTCTTTGTCCCTTAATTAAATAAACAATCATTTATCTGATCAAGTCATTCTCTCTTGTTAATTAAATCAATCAATCTGATCTAATCATCTCCATTTAATTAAATAATTCATTTTATTTGATTAAATCTCTAAAGTCATCTTATTAAATTAAATAAATTAAACCTTATTTGATTTAATCTAACATCATCCCCTTTAATTAAATAAATTAAAAAAAATTATTTAATTAATTTCTAAATCACATTCTTCTCATATTTTGATTTAAATCAACCCATAAATCTAAATCAATTGGTCACATCATCTAATCCTTCTTTAAATTAATTAACCCTTGATTAATTTAATCCTAACCCATGTCCCATCCTCTAGCTTTTGCCACTTGCACATGAAAATAGATTTAACTCATTTATTAAATCCCTATTTTCTCTCAACATGGCATAATAGGGGAATATTCCTCCATTTCAAATCTCCCTCCAAATGGGATGAGTGCTTCCAACAAGGCATTTATTTCATCTTACAAGTCCTTTTGCATTGAGCCAAGTGGCCATTACTCCATTTGACTCTTCATCCACCTTGTCATTTCACCATTTTCAAATTTCAAATTTATGCATTTATGGGTACATTCACCAAAATGTGCACATCCTTCATCCATCCATCTCTTGACAAGCGACACCTTGGCATTGGTTCAAAATTAGTCCCACATTGCTTCCTTTTGGGCATTTCTCCAACTTGTCATTCTATAAATAAGAGGCTTCTTTCCTCATTTCATCATCCACAATTTGAGAAAACTTACTATACTCAAACCCATACTTAAGCTTTAGCATTTTCATCCATTTTATCAAAGCATAGCTAGGTTATTGCAGGTTTTTCATCTTGGACCTTCATTGAATCTTCAAAAAAGTGGATCACTCTTCATCACTAATCAACATTGCATCATTGGAGTTGGGAAAGGGCCAATTTCCACATCAAATTGGCAGCAATTCCCCCATAAGATCAAGAGTTTTCATGTTCTTAATAGGATTTAGCTTATTTTCATTTTCTTTCATTGTGTTCTTGTTTTATTCCTATTTTGAGCATAGTTAAATAGATTTTATGGGGAACCTTGGTCTTAACTTGTATTTGAATCCTCTAATGTGTTTGTTTGTTGTCTTTTACAGGTACTAGGATCTCGGTTCTACATGAATAAATCAAATTTTATTCAAATAAAGGAAAATTTTCCTCTATTCACTCACCTACCAAATTAGATATAAAACATCTAATTTAATTCAATTGGCATTCACGGGAAAGCTGTGGAGAAAAACTTGCAGGTAATCCTCTTCAATCTCCTTCCTTTGATTCTTCCTACCATTTGGCCTGATGTTTTCATGGGGAGAAACCATTCCCATAATCAGCACAAGGTTCTTCATCTCTTACCATTGAATCCTCCAAATCGAATAATGACCTTTGTTGTGTTTCCCCACAAAAAATTGCTATCGTGAATCTATATATATAGCCTTCTGAAATAGGAAATGGATCCCCTGAATTTGAACTTTGTGCAAACTTTCTCTATAGGAATAGAAATCAAGCAATCAAGCATCTTAGCATTCAAGCAATTCAGCATAGTATTATTTAGCAATATTATCAATAGCAATAGCAATCATAGCATCAATAGAATCATAATCATAGCTACATATTATTTTTACTGTAGCTTCTTTCATCATGGTTTCATATCAATTTAGATTACAGTAGCTTCATTTTATCACTTAGCAATCATCATATAGGATTACATCATTGCATTTTACCAGAATCTCATTATCTAGATCGACATTTTAACGGTCACAATGCTTACCAAATCTGAGAGCCTCGTGACTTGATAAATCTTTAGAGATAGGGAATAATATGACACTTTCAGTAGATTCTTTCTTTAAACTAGTTTAATTGTTGAATCTTTGATATAATGTCTTATTAAGAAGTGTTATTTTTACTCATTAATTATTCCACACTTACAACTCTAATATCCCTTTTATGTGATCAAAATCTAGCTTCCACATATCCACTAGCCAGTGATCATTCTCTGCGAATGCAAGGTCTTCTTTCCATGTTTTGTGAGGCAGCTTGAGGATCGCCTCAATCTTGGGATAGGTGGATTCATATATCTCTAGAAAATTAGTGCAGAACTTCCTTGTGCCCTTGAGGGATTTTTGGACTTCCAAGAATTTATTTGTTGTCCTGACAACATGATTAATACCCATGTTTCTAGCATACAAGACTTGCTAGAACCAATCATCAGTAGTCTTGGTCTAGTTCTTCCTTTTCTCAAGCTTGTCAATTTTCTCCTTGGACAATAGCAGTGGCAGAGCCAAAGATGTCATAGGAAGCTCCTTTGTAGATGACCATTGCTGGATATAGGCTGTCAAATCAGTCACCTGTGCCTTAAGTTCTTCCTTGGAGATCTTATCCTGCTATATCAAATGCACCACAGTGGCAACAAACTCTTGGAGATGATCTATTTTCTGCCCTTTGGAAGTTGTCCCCAAGTTGATGGTGGAGACGTTGTAACTTATCCCTTCTTCTCCCACTACTGGCATGGCCACCTGCACGATCCTGGATCTAGAAGTGTCCATTGTCAACTTGGATCTAACTTTGGGCTTCTTCTCTTGTTTGGTGTTGATCTGAGCTCGGGTCAAGGTGGCCTCTAACCTTGCCCTTGGATCTCTTGGAGCATGAGCTTTCTTCTCTAGTTGCTTTTCCAGCCACTCGGGCATTTGAGACTTTTCCTTGGGTGATTCACGGTCTCCTTCTTCATCCTTTCTAACTTCAATCTCTTTATCATCAGGAACTTCTCACTCCATCCTCATGTCTTCTTCTTTGTCGAAGTCCTAGATGAACACTGTGCGTTTGATAGGGGACTTGGTGGGCAATCGCCCTTTGGGGCTTTCCTCCCCTTCAGTATCCTTTTCTCCCTTCTCTTCTTCATGCCCATGTTCCTCAGGCTACTCTGTCTTTGGACTCTTGTGGGTTTTAGCCTCTTCTTCAGGCTTGCCTTCTTCTTTATTTTCCTCTTCCTCACGCTGAGGCGGCACATCTTCCCATTCTTTCTTTTCTTGTTCTTCATACCCTTATGAGAGAGACATTTCTTTACCATGTTTGGGGCTTTCTTCCTGCTCCCTAGTTTGAATTTCAGTGTCTTCTTCCATTTTATCACTAGATTCTTTTTCTTGTTCAAGAGATGGTCTTTCTACATCCTCTCCAACATCCTTTAACTACTGAGCTAGCTCTTCTTTGAGGTCCGCATCGAAGGTTTCTACAATGTATTTGGTTCTGACATCCTCTTCTTCATCACCCTCGAAGGACGTTGTTTCTTCTCCCCCATAGACTACCTTGTCAATTTGTAAGTACTGGTGTTCTGGATGTTCATGGTAGTTGTTTACCTCTTCATCCAATGCCATTGTGGCTTCCCTCTCTCATTCCAACTCTTCAGATATTTCCATTGTGGCTTTCATTTCGGGTGGTTCAGTTAGAGGCGTGGAGGTTGGGATATTGGAAAGAATCTGTGCCAAGGCAGTTGGAATAGTTGGGTTCATCAATGCCTCAAAAAGCTCTATAGGAACCTTCTGCATATGCCAAGAGAATGCCTTTGGAAGTGAGAGTGTAGGAATTGACATTTTTGTTGTTTCCAGGGAAAGTGATGTTGTCAGAGACATGGAAGCAGAGGAAAGTGGAGAGGTGGTGGTGGAAGAAGAGTTAATCATTACGACTTGTCCAGTAGGTGAAGAAGAGGCAAGGTGAATTGAGATGTCCATTGTAGGTGGAGAAGTAGCTACCATGGCCTAAGAAGTTGGTGAAGGGGCAGTAGTAGTGGAGGTGACAGGTGGAGATTTTGGTTTCTAAGCCTCCATTTCCTCTCCTTCATGGAGAAGATCTTCTTGAATAACAGGCATCTCTGTGATGTTGCCCCAACTCTTATGTTTCTTGGAAGATTCCCCTTTCAAGGTCTTTCTTGTGTACACCTTTGGATTAGGCTGTTGCTCATTAGTTTCTTTTCTTTTCCTTGACCTAGTGATTGGAGGGGATTTCAAAGTTTCTCCTGTTGGGGTAGCAACTGTCCTACTATTTGTTCCACTTTGCTTATTTTTGAGCCCCTCATAGGTGAAAGTGACCCCTTATTGCTTCAATAGGGTGACTTTCCCATCAACCTACTCTTTTGTCTTGGCTTCAATGGGCTTGGTTAGAATGTCAAGGTCATTGACCTCTTGCTCATCCCAATCAATTAGTGGTAGTGGCAGATTAGCAACTGCATTATATCAAGGATCCATGACTATGCTCTCATCTTCCTCCACTTGGTTAGGCACTAGGAATAGATTGACCCTATTTAAAAAGTACGTGGTCATCCTCATATAATGTCTCATCTGCACCTCATTATCATCTCTACAATTTCCCCAAAAATCTTCAATGCTATGTAGATGGACATATTCAAGTCCAAGCATTTTCTTGATATGGCCATAGGGATCCATCCGTGGCCGAGAAGTGTGGAGTCTCAAATGGTATTCGACCAATTCCTTCTCTGAATTGTTGACACACTAAGAGGTGTACAGTTCATATAGCCCTTGGCCAAAGGAGAGGGGATAAGAATCCCTGCCTTGTGTTTGTAGTGTGCACATGTTGTAGCTGCTGAGAGAGCTCCAATAGTATTATCTGGTAATTAGGATATCGGGGTAGCCTTTTTGGTCTTTCTGAGAAGCCTTCTGCACGAATATATGTAAACTTTAGATATTGGATGAACGAAAAGACATACTATTTCAGGAAAGCATTGGCATTGTGGGAGACTTGCCTCTCGAAGTCACCTTTGAGCAGTCTGATGATATGACCTATGAAAGCTTCATTGACCCTGCAATAATCTTTTTAATGAAGTTCTTGTATTGTAGTTGGGGGTATTTTTCATAGACCTTCAGCTCCCTACTAGGTTCTTCATCTGGAGTTTTGAACAAGCAACTATATTGCCTCTATTCAGCCAACGAGTAGACCAAATAAGATTTCATGTAGAATTTGGAGGTCTTCTTAACAACCATAAACTATTCATGGAAGTGGTCATTGATTATCCTGCGCCAATAAAATTTCTTCTCCACAGAGAATCTCTTGTACAAAGTAGACCATCCACTCTTGGAAGTAGGCCGCAGTCACAAGGCTCATAACTCTGCTTAGCAGTGTTACCAAATCATGGTAATCATCATACAAATCACTTCAGAACAGTTCTTGGGGAACCTTGGCAGCACTGCCCCTCTTCTCCTTGAGCCAAAACTGATTTATAAGTTTCTTACATTTAAGTGGGTCCTCCTCCCACATTTCCTTGCCATTGCTAATTGTTAGTAGCTCCATCTCCCCAAAGGGAGGAATATGGAAAGTCTTTGTTATTGCCCTATTAGAAATGTAGGCTAAAATGTTTCCATCCCTGTCCACTATCCTTTGGGTCTTTGGCTGGTATGTCTCCTTGTAAGCCATTACTAGTTTAGGAGCGACAAGAGCGAGAGGGGAGTTTGTAGCCTTGGCTAAACCACTGCCTCTGATTAGTCTTGCATTCTCTGTTGTAGGGTTTATCTTGACTCTCTGTTTGAACTCGTCAATGTCTATGTATCTGATGTTTGTGTCGGAGACCTCCTTCCACTCTGTGGTGACATTGGATTTCAGGGGTTCCCCTTGGAACTGAAACTTCATCTGATCCTTATCTTCCTTCCCATGGGGTGCTTTTCCCATTTTCTTTCATTTTTCTTTCTCCATAGCTGCCCCTGAAGGTCCTGCACCTGATTCCATAAATCCTGTGGGCAAAGGAGAGGTGAGAATATTCGAGCACAAAAACACTAAAATGTTAGTTAAATTCCTGCAAATGGTGTTAGATTGGATAATTAAACATTTAAGAAATCTAACATATAACCTAGATTGTCATAAGCAGTTCATAGGAGGGAGTTTGGATGATTCGAGCCCTAGGGGTCAGAGTTCCCTAAGCCGACGATTGTTTTAAAGGGAAAATAGGGTAGGGTGGCCCATAAGGTTCCACCCACCCCAGGATTTGGTCAGATTGTGGGGTTCACTAAGGAGAAGAGGCCATTTTGGCATGTGGGTTAAAGTTTGTTTGGTAATTGGAAGGAATTTGGATCATCCTTTATGTAGTCGGAGTCAGGGAGTAGCTTGGCCATTTGGGTTTTCCATTTGGAATGGCTATGGTGAGACAAAATTTTGGGGATGGAATTCCGTCAGGCGGGACCCATGAGTCTAGAGGACGGTCGACATCAGACATTGGTGTTTGGGTAGTTCGGGTCAAATGGGGAAGAAAGCCATGACGGGATTAGCATTTCAAAATGACAAAAGACATACAAAAGTTTGACGAGAGCAACCCGAAGGATCAAACCTAGCCAAGGACTTGGCCTCCAGGTTTTCTTTGTTTTCATCGTGGAGTTCATTAGAAAATAGAGGGTCGGGCCTCGGAAGCGGAAGGACAGGGGTAGTTTTCCCTTTGAAACAACAAGGATGGGGCCGAATTTTGATGACGGAGGTCCACCAACTGGGATCTGAAAGGTGTCTGGTGTTTGAACAGGGTGAATGGAGGAGTGGGGCCTAGCAAATGGAACTCTGAGATAAGAAAGTTGCTCAAGAAAGCGAGATGTAAATGAAATTCTCCCCAGGGAGATCCATGAGGTGGGATCTGATATAGTCTAGGACTTTAGGATCTTCCAACAAATTTTGAGGCAACCAACAGGATGGGACCCGAGCGTTGGAGAGTTGTGGCTAAAAGCCATTTGGGATAAGCGGGTTACGAACGGCGCTCTGGGGAAGGAATCCCGCAGGGGCGGGCTTGGAGGGTGTGTTGGGCTATGTTTTAGCTTGAAAGATTTATGTCATTTCAAGGGTGAAAGGGTGGAGTCTTCTCATGATGGCAGGCCCAAGAGGTTGGTTTGTTGCTCGAAAGTTTGTTTCATTTTCGTATGCAAGCGATGACGTTGTGAGTCGGTGGGTCCATAGGTTATGAATTTCCTGGCTAAAGAATGGCTCTGAGGGGTCAAGGTTCTGCAACCGTTAAAGGAGGTAATTAATGAGGTTTCTTCAATTTCTACTTTATGGGTTTTGGGCACCTCATTTTTCTCTATCTAGTTCATGTAATCTTCCTCTTTTTAATTCATCATTTTACCCCAAAATCAATGAAAAACATAACACGAGGCACAGGTAGCAAACTAACCTCGATATCTCGATGAATGTGGGTGACCTAGCTAGCAACAATGGCTTGGAGATGGCGGTTGAATGGATCGGGCATGACGGTGACATTGGAAGCTAGTTCTAGGTCACTCTAACTCTTCTTTGATCACCTGACAAAGTGACAATGATAGGTTGAATCCATCTATTTATAACCTTAAGTACATTAAATGCTCCTAATTAATGCATGTATAGTAGCCATCGGGTTGGTAAGCAGGAATTTCAAAAACGGTCGCAGGAGATTCGAAGTTTGACAACCAGAAAGTTGTTGGCAGATAGTCGTTCTGAAAGTTTAGCAAAAAAAATCAGAAAGGAAGGGCCTTGGTCCCGATGAGCGGAACGTCGCCAGCGAATGACCATTAGAAATGGAAAACCAGTGATGGAAATTGGGAGGGGAAATCCAGTAGGGTGGACCCGAAGGGTCTCAAGGACAGTCCATTAGACTTAATCATTGGAAACAAGGTGGGATCAGCAATCCAAGGCAGTGGGTCTCGTGCCATGGAAGGATGGGGTCCTTCAGCCATTGGGCATGGTGAATGTGATAAGGAAACTCGTCAATGGAAACCTGTGAGGTCAGACCCGCGGAGCTCTAGGGATGCCGGTGTGAAAGGCAGAGGCAAACTACCAAGGGAGTCCCCACAAAGACATAGGACTTAGAAAATTTGAGGGGGTGAAACATGGCCAACTTCATATGACTCCTTTGAGTTTCACTAACCATTTGGGACACCAAACAGGGGTACACAAAATGAGACGATAACAAAAGTGACCCAGCGAGGCGAAGGGAAGAGAGGGTCCTCATTCCGAACGGGGCGTGTGTGCTGAGGGCACAACAAGTACAAGCTAAAATCCTCCCAGATTCACCCACATTGATTCCTTTATTCATGCACCTGATGGTCCTCTTTATATTTCTACCATAATTAACAACAAACCCACATGGGGAGTACTTGTTGATCTTGTATTCTTGGTGAATGTAGTTATGGAGGAGTTCATCTATGTGCATGATTTATACCAAGACAAGTACGAGCAATCATAAGTGTAGACACCTAAAATATTCCTCCTAATCATCAACATTAATTATCATCATATCATTCCCTAAATCATTAATTACATCTATTAATTAACCATTTATTAATCATATTAATTTTCCATTATTATCATTTATCGCATGATTATTAATTTACCATTTATTAATAATCTCCATTAATCTATTTAATTAAATGTGAGCTAATTATCCATATTCAAATAAATTTCATTTTCATCTCTTCAATCAACTATTTCTTCTCTAATCAATTAACTCAGTCTTCATTTAGCATATATCAATTTTCTCTCATCAATTAACTTCATCTGATTTTAGAATATTCTTCATCTACTAGTCAATTGAGTCTTCAAATGGAAACTTATGTGCACAATCATCCATTAATCAATTCAAATAATTTATTATTATATCTTCATCACTTCAAAATGAAAATTTTCTATTTATCAGTTGAGTTGACTCTACAATCAGTTCAGTTAACTAAAGCCTTTATTCTTATCCTCATCTTCCATTTGTTTTTTCCTTGAAAATTCTATAAATATAGTCTTTTCTTCATCATTTTTGAGATCTTGCATCTTTATGTAAATCCATTATGCCAAATTCATATCTCACTTTTTTTTAAGTCTAATATCAATCAAATCAATTATCAATGATTTGGCATCCACATCCAAATGCAAAGCAATGATAACTTATTTTGAGGTTTGTAGTGGGATCGATAAAGTAAGAATTTAGATTTGATTTATTTTTTATGTTTTTGAATCTTTTATTTTATTATTTTCCAATTTCAATGCTTGTATTGTGGTGAACATGATGTGAACACTAACTTTTTTTACTAACCTTCTTGTTTGTGATTTTTTGGTGTTTTTCTTTGTCTTGCAAGTTGTAAGTAGTTTCAAGAGGTTTTAAAAATTAATATTTTTAGGAGCTTCTTGAGGAGAAATATACATCACATTTGTGTTTGGAAGGGTTGAGAAATGAATTTTCATATATAATAGTGTGTATTTTGGTGCATGATAACATTTTAAACTTAAAATCACATTTTTTGGGAACTTTATTTGTTAATCTGTATATTTGTACAGATTTGTACTTTTGGACTATAAATTTTATTGTTTCACATCTTAAAATTTTGTTCATAATTATTTGTGTTTCAATTTTTGGTTAAAAATTTAAATAACAAAGATTTTATATCATTTGGTGAGACTACTTGCTTTTCCTCTTTGCAATTTTTGAAAATACCAACTTGCAATAAAACAAGCACAACTTTCAAACCACTAATCATATTTTTAACTTTCTATAGGCGTTGGAAAGCTAGTTCTGATGTGGATGGTCTGAATAAGGTTATTTAATCAAATCAAAAACTATAAATCAGATTTAATTATTCAAAGTGAATGTTTAAGTTTCAAACTTCAAGCAAGCACATGTACTAACTTGCTTTTTGATGATTTTTTTAAATTTCATAAAAAAATCACAAGGATTATAATGGTGTGCTGATTTTTCTGATTTGGATTATTTTGTAATATTTTTTCACTAGTGATTAATGCAACACTTTTTCACCATGAAAGAGCAAAACACAATCCCTTTTCGTAAGCCAAAGAGAAAGAATAAAACTTCTAACAAAATTAGTTTTATAGGATGATATTAAGAAGATTAGTTTATAGACCATTTTATTTTTATGTGTTCCTTGTTTGTTTTGTCTTTTCAAATCATTGTGATGAAGGGTTAAAATGAACCGTACACATTTCATTTTGGTTAATTAAAGAACAAGTTTCTTTTAATCCTAAAAGAGTGTGTGCATATGCTCTTCTCTCACATGCTTGTGTGATCTTGAGTATCAAAAACACCACTTTTTCCCTTTTTCTTAGGGGACTTGTCTAAGGATTTCATCATCCTAGAGGAAGACCTTAGCTCTAGTATTCTGGTGGAGTATAATTAGTAGGGGGTGAATCGAAAGACACGCCTCTTGGAAGATATGATTTTGTTATTCGAGCTAATTCTACAAGAACTTTATACCTTGGGGAAGTGAAGGAGAAAGGTGGGTTACCCTCTTCTCCTAGTTGTTTGATTTTCTCACACTTTCAAATACACATATTAGGCCTCGCATTCCCTTGTGGCATATAGAGGATTCCACTAGAAAGCAAGTATAGCCTAGTTTAAGACCTTTCAACCATTGCTTAGTGTGGTGCAAGGTACAATATCATACCTGAAATTATTCACCATGCATTTTCCCTTGTTGAGGTGACAACTATTCCTTGGTAGGGCCTTTTCCTTCTAAGGTAAGGGGTGTAGAGGTCGTACATGACCTTTGCATACCCTAGTTACCCATTCATTTGGAAGTATTATGCCTTTGGAAAATGGGCCTACACTAAGTTAACACGTCCACTTAATTAATTCTAGGCTTGTTCATGTGTTTTGTATTTATTATTGTTAGAATAAAACCTCCCCATTTGAAGCCCAACAAAGACCTTATCCTTCTAGAGCCTTATATTTCTTAATATTTTTTCTTTTTATTAGTATATATTTTCAAAACTTGAAAAAACCCAAAACATTTGAAAACCCCAAAATCCAAAAACATTTGAAAAATCCCAAAATCAAAAAATCCATTTTTTTAAGAAACCAAAAACCAAAAAAGTATTTGATTGCTTGCCTTTACCTTGCACTAGAGTTTAGAATCTAACTATTATCTGCCAACTCAAACATCTCTTGCATCCAAACACAAACTCCATCAGCTTATCGATCTAAACCATCCCATTATCCAAACTAATCCAAACTCATAACCATGTCTTCATCTTACCTTGATATTCTCCTTAATCAAACTGAAAACCCACTCTTTAATGATGATGATGTTATCCTTGGTGATCAACCAAAGTATGAAACTAGAGAATGAACCTTATGATGATAAAACCTTAGATGATATTTCCTTAAGAAAGTGTCATCCATCTATTGGAAACACAAGGGAAGACAACTGAGAGGGGGGGGGGGGTGAATCATTTGTCACCAAATTTCAAACTTATTAAACTTATTAATCCTTATTCTTAGATTTGATCAATATCAATGAAAGCATGAAACAACACATCAAAAACACACATAACACCAAAATAATTTACGTGGAAACCTTGTTAGGGGAAAAACCATGATGGAGGTCAGTCCATAAGATTATACCCTTTTAAAAGTATAAGGAGAATAAATGGGGAATGCACATGCATTCAGGCAAACTACCTAGAGTTCACTGCTCAATTACAAAGGAAGACACACTGTCTTATAGAAAGATTTAGATTACAAACATCCAAAATTTGAACTGAGAAAATAGCATATGCTAATGTCTGACTACAGTTCCGGTTAAGCACATGAACACTTCTT
Organism: Sequoia sempervirens; assembly: GCA_007258455.2. Lineage (NCBI taxonomy): Eukaryota > Viridiplantae > Streptophyta > Pinopsida > Cupressales > Cupressaceae > Sequoia > Sequoia sempervirens. Next base: position 478 of record VDFB02273286.1, on the reverse strand, counting down.
CACTCTTCTTCACACTCTACTATGCCTTTGAATGATTTAGAACATTATTCGCACATACACACATTCAACATCCACTCACATACTTCAATTCGAATAAACAATCACTCATATATATTCGCAACAAGAAATTACATTGCTACAAGTCGGCCACAAAGAAATAATAAAATAAATACAAGCAGTCGGCCCAAAGCAATAAAGAATTTTCAATGTGAATCAACCAAGGTCAGCCAAAACTTAGTGAGGAACCAAATCAACATCTCCAACATGAAAATACTTTAATTAATTTATTCTTGAAGATCCACAACACGCTACAAACACCATGTTGGCAAAGAATAAGAAAAACACAAACACGCAAGAGAAAATCTTGGATCATGAGCACAATGATCAACGCGAACATGCAACAAAGATAGAGCATGATCTAGAAACATCCAAAAACATCATGAATCACTAGAGAAGCATCTGCAACAACTAAACTTAC
>VDFB02273285.1:0-13069 GCA_007258455.2 Sequoia sempervirens | reverse complement strand
CAAACATGGGCGCATTTTGGCATATGAGGTGGACGAGATTCTTGTACTTGGACAATATTTTGCATGTCTTGCCTGGAGGTTGGCGCATATTAGCATGCATGAGGGATAAGACTTGTAACGCCTCTAATAGGTGACCCTTTGACTTCCTCTTTTTTGTCTTTACATGGCCTCTTTTGGGTGCATTTGAGCCTAGGAGGAGCATGAAACTTGTTGACCCTTTTGACTTTATCCTTGCATGGGCGCATTTGATGCTTGATGAAGGATGGGCGCAAATGGAGGGTGGTGGAGGATGAGTTTTTAACTTAGCCATTTTTCTTAGACATCTCTCAAGGTGGGCGCATTTTGATGGGTGAGGAGGATTAACATCTTTGACTTTCCTTGACCTTTTCAAGCTTCCTCTTGCATGGGCACATTTTGCCATAGGAGAAGGACGAGTTTTATACTTAGAAACTTTTTCACATACTTTGCTTCTTCATCAAGCTGGGCGCATTTGGCCATGGGTAAAGGATGAACTTCTAACTTAGAAAATTTCTAACTTTCACCAGCGCTTCCTTGGGCGCATTTTAGCTAGGCAGGAGGATTTTCTCAGACTTAGTAATTTTTTCATCACATGCTGGAGATGAGGGCACATTTAGGGGGGTCTACAGGATGAAATCAACACTTAGTAAATTTCTTGATGCCTCTACCACCTTGAAGCATTTCACGGGTGTTGCGATTATGGAAATTCATGCCTTAGCCATTTTTCTGACCTCTGCCCGACTTCTTACTATAAATAGTAAGTTTCTTGATTTTCACACGCCGAGGCTCGAGATCATTTTGAAATTTTAAACCAACTTTGCATCCTGTGACCTCGTTACCACTATTGACCTTGCTATTACGGTGGCTGCTAAAAATAGCATATTATTTTGAAAGGTAGTTTGCTATTTATAGTGGCTGGTCATTTTTTGATACCTCCTGACTCGTTTGATTTGAAATTTGAATGCGTGCTCCTCACCTGCGTGACACACTTTCTTGACATCGGCCTTCTAATCTTTGACTTTCTATTTTATGCGTTTAAAATGACTTACTATAAATGGTAAGTGCTCCATTTGCTTTCAAATTTTACCGGCCAGAATGGCTTTCGAAGAAGGATCTTTGATAAGCGGTGGTTTACCGATTTTGAAAATTTGACCTTTTACTTTTTCGGGTCCCAAAGGCTGAAACCCTAATTCATCTTGCATGCATATCAAATGGTCTCTGTTGTTCTCATTTTATTTGCATTCGCGGTCGGCTTGTGATTGAAGTGTTGGGAAGTGGGCTGTTGGGATGCACACCTTAAAATAGTAAGTTCCTAAATGATTGACCATCTCGTTTGCATGTCCGTCAACTGTGAAGCTCAAAAACCCACAAGGAATCACCCGACATGCAAAGAAAACCCTGACATACAAACCCTAAAAATAGCCTCTGAAGGCTGAACTTTGAAAGTCATTATCTCATTTTGCATGTTATATCGTCGCGAAGGTCTCAGAAAAACCAGAAGGAATCCTCAGACATCGTTGAAGAATTACGCATCAAACCTTGAAATACTCTAGAAGGCGCTAAAATAGTAAAGTTGTGCATTTCGGCTCAAATTTTACCGCAGCGGCTTGATGTGTTGAATCACGGTATGGTATGTGAAACCACGGAAAATGTTGAGAAAGATGCTCACCGAGATTGTATGCTTACTAAAATGGTAAGTACCTAGAATTTGATGAAGTTTTGATTGGAAGCTTGTTGGAAGCTTACGACAATAGTGTTAGTCTCTACTTTCAATTTTATTCACTTTGCTCGACCTCAGTTGACCAAAGGATGAAACCCTAATTTTCAAACTTGGCCAAAATTCACATTTAAACTCAAAGACGGGCATGATCCTCGAAGGCAGACCCAGAGAGAGAGAGAGAGAGAAACCAAAGCCAAAAGACCAAAATGGAGCAAAAATAAGGGGTCCCCATTTTGAATGGGGTGATGTGAAAAGGTCACAATAGGTCGTACCTGCTAAAAAGGGTGACTTGCTTTAGAAAAATGAAACTTCTTTAAAAAATTCTTAGCCTATGCAAATAGGGTCACCATTTCATGAGAGATTGATTGGTGAAATACCCACAAGGAAATAAAATTCCTCTAGAGAGATATGACTGGAAATGTGGATTCCAGGTTAAAATCCAAAGTGCCCAGTAATTAATAAATCACCACCAAAAATGAGTTAAATCCTCACCAAAAATGAGTTAAATCCTCACTAAAATGATTGGAAACCTCACCAAATTTTTTCTATGAAAATAGCAAGCCAAAACCAACAAATTTCACCTCAAAATATATCAAAATCTTCAATACTAAACCCTTAAATCTGCAACTTGAAGCATATTTGAAGCTCCTGAAATGAAGCCTCCAAATTCCTTCCTGATACGGTCTTTCACGCACGGGGAAGGTGTCCCTGCAGAGGTTTACGTCTCATGCAAGTCAAATCAAAGCTAGAGCCAAGCTCCTAGCCAGTCCTCCATAAAAAACTCAAACATCCATATCAAAATGAGGCCCAAAAAGAGCTTTTAAAAGCTTTAACATCAAATTAGGGCTACCAAGCATGAAGCAACCCTAAAATGACTTCAAATCTATGCCAAAATAACTTTAACTTGATTTTATTTTAATTTTTTGGCTCCAACTTTAGCTTGGACGCTGAAGGCTTATTCAGCATTCAAAAATGATTTTCCCTTCTAAAACAACTTTAAGTCATCACACTAGGTGCCCATGGTACTTTTCATGACCCCTTTGACCCTCAATAATAAAATATAAAGTCACTTTATAAAAGCCCTTTTTTCAAAGCATAAATCAAATATTAAAATGATTTAGCCTAAGTAACTTTATATTCACTGAATTTGTGCTACTGTGACCATCTTGACTAGGTCTAGCTAACCCTAATTGACTTACTATTTTTAGAAAGTTCTAAAAATAGTAAATTGCGCATAGAAACAAAAGTTGGAGAAAGACTAAGGTGCTCAAGATGGCTCTCTGAAGACTGAAACACCGCACTAGACCCCCTGCTATAAATAACACTTACTAAAAATAGTGTCTCTGAATCATACCCAACTGACGGAAGGTGTCGTGAAATGGGGACATTACAAATGATTTGTATTTAATATTTATTAACTTTAGTAAATGAATATAATATTCACTCTCAAAAAGTAATCACACAATATATATAGTGTTTTTGGTTTAAATTATTTTACTAAAAAATACATTCCCAAGATGAATACTTTGATAGTAGGCTCAATTTTAAGCTAGGCATTATAGTTATGAAAGCAATTAATATTTGAAACCATAGTTGCAACACTCGCCAAAAACTCAGTGAGTCAACAAAAACTTGCGAGTTTTCTAGGCAATTGTATGCCAAAAAAACTCGCCGTACTTTTTGGAAAAACTTGTCGTACTTTTGGCAAGTTTTTCTAGAAAGTACAGAGAGTTTTTGAAAAAAACTTGCGTGACTTGGAAAATGCCCAGGCAATCGGCTAAAAAGGCGTTTTGAGTTATTTTCTTCATTCATTTGCATGCTCTGCTTTAGATAAAACACTAAAATGATGTGTTCCATGAAGGTTTGTGTGGCTTTGATGGTACTAATTTGGGTTTTATTGTTAATGCAAAATGATGTACACCATGAAGGTTTGTGTGGTTTTGGAGGTCTTAATTTGGGCTTGGTGGCTGGGGCTCCTCCCCTTGACCCCACCCTGTATTGCGAAGCGCCCAGGGCACTGCCCTGGGACCCTGCAAGGGGTGCTGCCTTTTGACCCCGCTGGGGGCACTGCCCCTCGACCCCATTGAGGGTGTTTCCCCCAGACCCCCACAAGGGGCATTGCCCCTCGACCCCATTGGGGGCGTTGCCCCTAGACCCCCGCAAGGAGCGCTGCCCCTTGACCCTACTAGGGGCACTGCCCCTAGACCCTCACAAGGGAAACTGCCCCTTGACCCCGCTAGGGGCATTGCCCCTCAACCCCATTGTGGGTATTGCCCTCAAATTCCCATTGAATTCATTTGATTTTCTAGGTACTCTCCACTATTTACTATTTTCATTTTGTTTCAGACTATCAGTATCAGCGTATTGAGCATTCCACATGAGGATGCGATTTTGTATCTAATTTTCTTTCAAATAAATCAAATATAACTAGATTCAACTTGTTTCTTCTATGTACTCATTTTATTGACTCATTGGATGCATCTTATCATTTAGTTTTGTAGAAAAAATGCATTTTTAATGAAGTTTAAGCAATTTTTTAAGTTGCCGGGTTTTTTGCAAGTTTTTTCCGAGTTTTTGCCGAGTTTTTTCCGTACTGTATTTGCGTGCTTGGCGAGTTTTTGCAATTGGCGAGTTTTTCAACTATGTTTGAAACAATTATTTCTCATAAGTTTCATATTGATAAAATCATACAATATACTAGTATATTAAGAAGAACCAAGGGCTATTTTAATAAAGACTAATAATTCTAAACTTTTCCATTACACAATATGATACAATAGAGTTAATTGATCTTATCATGACACGTAGTGCATATTCTTTAGGATCTTTATAATGAAAGGTTGAAATTAAAATAGATAGAACTTTCTTTAGGAACACTTATCCTTATGTTAATGAATTACCAAGATATAATAGTTAGAATATTTTAATTAAAACCTAAGTTTTTTTAAGTTAACGAGGTTTTCAAGTGAATTAGAATCATAGGAAAAAAATTCCTAAAAATTTGAGAATATCAAGAGCAAATTGTGGGATATTTTAGAGCTTAATGAATACCTTAAAAAATTAAAAACCTAATTTCTTTACACATGTTGCCACTTAGAAATTCACCCTTTCTAAGTTGCAAAACTCATCCTACTAATGAAGCATAAATTTTTTTCCAAGGTGTGGGCCACCTATAGTGGAAAAGAACCTCTATCTAGAGGGTTGGTTCTCTTTAAGGCTTCACCTAATTAACCTATCCTACTATTGCATGCTGAGAAAAAGAGGAAAGGAAACATGAAATGATACCTAAGCCTAAAAAGGTGATGCACCAAATTGATTTCAAACTTATAATATTGTTTGCACACACAATATGGTCAAATGTACAAACTTTGTTTTATGGACAAATAATGGATTTACATACTTATACATTAGTATTTCATAAGAAAGATGGAGTTCCCTCAATTCTAAAAGGAAAAGACAAATATTTTCAAACCTACATATGGTCTATATATCTCTATAAAATGGTGTTGAAGGAAATAAGACATACATTGAAGATTTGTATAAAATAATAGAAAAATACATCAATCATTTTTATTTGCACATAAAATATAGATAAGAGAAAGTAGAATACTTATATATAATTCATAAAAGATGCTTACAAATAGCTGCATATGCTTGAGAAATGTGTTTCCTTGAGTTACAGTGTTTTTCTTGATTGAAAGAAAATTCAGATATTATAATACAATATCTAAGAATGAGCAAGAACTAAATTTTTGAGTTGTAATGCTCTCTTTTTTTTTCTAGAGCCAAAAAAGGGAAAGAACTGACTGAAAATAGAGGCCTAAGGGTCATATATCTCATCCCAAATATAAGAAAACATATAGGGACTAAAATTGACTAAGTTACAAACATTAAAAATAGGCCAACCTACTTTTCACACCGAAGAAGTTCTTTTTTGACTCGATCCCTTTAAAGCTGGTTGGTTGACCTCCTCAAGCTCCTTGAATAGTATTCCAATTGGTGATGATGCTCCTCGATACTTTGAAAGTGTTTGTACTACTCCTATATGCTTACAAATTTCCCTTAAGAAGCTCAAACTATTGTCCTTATCATCCTCTTTTCTTTAAATGCTCCATAATCTACTCCTAGATACTTGCATAATGTCATTGATTGCTCATTAATTCCCCAACTGTTGGAACTTCCATTCCTTAATCCTTTAGACATGTGCAAGAAAGTTTTGAAATGGTAAAAACCATCCTATTGGTGTAGGAGATTATTTAGGATAATAAATCAACACATGTTTTTTCATTTGTCTTCATACTTTCATTAAACCTCCCTTTTTTCCATTATAACTATCATGGACCATGGCACTTGCCACCATCGAATATTATCATTGGGTTGATATATCTATCAAATGTCCTTTGTTCTTGGGTATGATAATGAAATGAACTACCCACAAAAAATTTTGTTTTCAGTTTTGTTTCCTTCTGATGGCTGAGTGCTGTTTAGGTTATGTGTTTGTTTTTTTTGTTCTTGCAAAGTATTTTAAGAGATTTAACAATATCCAAGAATTAACAATAGGGAGCATGAACAGAGAAAAGAATGATATGCAAATTTTTTCTAGCAAAGAACACTTCCTACAGCAATGTAAATTTTCTGATTTCTCTTCAATGAAGTTTCAGATTTATAGAATCATTAACAACAGCATAAAGAACATTTTTCAGACCTGGTAAAAACTCCTGAACAACAATATTGATTTCTTCTTGAAAACCTCGCCAAAACCCAAGTCTCCACATGATGCAGCTACTCTGATGAGCGATTCCTCAATGCATATAAGACCTCAAATAACCTGATTGCAGACCTTTTAATCACCCACAGCCAATGCACAGAATCCAAGGAGGCCATACCTCTCTGACTGGCGATTTCTTCTAAAAAATTTGAATCTTCTTCAAAAAAATTGAAACTTGTCTTGAAGGGGTCACCCAAGGATGAGGGTTTGATTTATCAAAGACCCATTTCGAAACCCTTCATCAAAATTGAGATATGAGCAAAAATATGGTCCTCCAGACTGCAAATTTATTCTCTTGAAACAAGCCAAAATTGCACCAAACTGAAGGAAATACACACAACACACCCAATACGTAAAACTCAAGCAAAAACCCTATAGAAATCTTCTCAAAAGATTTGATAAATCTTCATCTTGAAAGCTCTGTTGTGATTCCTGAGGTGAAACCACACTACACCAGCCTGAGCAAGTCTTTCACTGTTGGGGCTAGTCTTGCAACTGAGGGTTGTCATCCCCAATCTCGCCCTGCAAGCTCTGGCTTCAACCAAGCTGCTGTGAAGTTTTCTCAAAAACCAAAACCAACATGCCCACAAATGACTCAAAAGCTTCTTTTATTATATGGGCGCCCAAACCCTAGCCGTACTCTCTTTTGAGCTTTTAAGAAAATAATAACATTTTAAATGTATTGATACTCTCCTTAGTGGGACGCCCAAGAAGGGGGACATTTGATTTTTTTTTATAACTTCTAAACACTTTAAAGTGATTAGACTAGGTGCCTTGGTCACTCTTTTTTTAAGTCCCCTTTTTACTCCTTTACTTTTAACTTTAAGTCATAAAGTCACTTTTAAAATATAACGTTTGAGAACATTAGTCAAATATTAAAATAATTCCTCCAAGTGATTTTAGTCATTGAATTAAACTTGATAGTTAACTCTAACTCAACTAGAATTGAGTCCCTTAGCAAAACCTGCTAGCCAATAGGAACTCAGAAATCGGCTAGAGGTCAAGACCACAAATACCTAACTAGGAAGGGACATTGAAGTCCGCCCTCCCCAAAGATTGCTTGTCCTCAAGCAATCTTAGTGTTGGGTGCTGGAGTATCTGCTTGCTTTCCCATGTCAAGTCCCCAACAGGTAGATCCTTCCACCTCATCAAGTACTCTGAGATCACTCTTCTCCTAACTGGCCTCTCCCTGAATTCAATTATTGCCTTTGGTATCATCTCCAACCTTCCCTCCTCGTCCAAAGGTGGTAACACTGTTGAAGGTACTACATTATGACCCAAAGCCTTCTTGAGGCATGAAACATGAAACACATTATGCACCCTGCTTTCTTTTGGTAACTCCAACTCATATGCAACCTCTCCAATTCTCTTGGTGACTCTGAAAGGTCCATAGAACCGAGGTTTCAACTTCTTAGCTCCACCCTTTTTGAGTGTAGACTACTTGTAAGACTGCAATCTGACATAAACCATGTCGCCCACCTCAAATTCCCTTTCAATCAGATGCTAGTCAACATATAACTTTTGTTGATTTTGGGCCTGCTGAATGTTTTCCCATAACGATCTCATGATGTCTTGGCTCTCTTGCAGAAAGTCCTTGGCCTTTGGTACCCTACAGTCTCCAAAATAAAATCAATGAAACTCAGAGCATTATATCCGTACAAAGCCTTGAAGGGTGTCATCTTGATGGACATGTGATAAGAGGAATTGTAGTGAAACTCCCCTAAGTGTAGGCATTTGATCCAAGCCTTTTTCTGCCCTGAAACATAATTCCTCAAGTATCCTTCAACCCACTTGTTGACTATTTCGGTTTTCTCATTTGTCTGAGGATGATAACTGGTACTAGGAGTTAACTCTGTGCCACAAAGTTTGAAGAGTTCTTGCTAAAACAAACTCATAAACTTGTTGTCCCTGTCACTAATGATGTTCCTGGGTGCCCCATGAAGCCTAAACACTTCCTTAAAGAAGAGATCTGCCACCCATAGTGTTGTAAAACCAGCTGATATAGCAAAGAAATGAGCAAATTTCATCAGCCTGTCTACTACCACGTAGATACAATCCTTCCCTTGAACTTTGGGAATTCCTGTAATAAAATCCATAATGATACTTTCCCATTTTTGCGTGGGAATTGGCAGTGGTTGCAGCAAACCAGTAGGAAATGTATATTCATTTTTGTTCTGTTTACACACCTGGCCTTCACATACTTAGTTATGCCATCTTTCATCCCTTTCCAAGACAACCTTTCATGGATCTGCCTATATGTCTTGTAAAAACCTGGATGGCCAGCTAGTGGGGTGTCATAGAAAGCCCTCAAAACCTGTTCCAAAAACTTTGTTTTAGCCACTGGAAGTATTCTTTCCTTGTAAATTATCAATCCATCCTTGACATTGTACTTATCATCAACCAAGGTTCCATCTAGTATGTTGCTCGTGAAAGAATTTTTTGCATAATCAACTTTTATGGCTTCCTTCCAATCTACTGCTATCTCTGAAATTAAGCACAAGTGAGGTCTTCTGGAGAGTGCATCAGCTACAACATTTCGTGTCCCCTTCATATATTTGATATCAAAGTTGAAAGCTTGAAGTTTACTAACCCATTTTTGCTGCCTTTCACTGAGATCTTTTGATTCAAAAAATATCTAAGATTGTTATGATCCATTTTGACTACAAATCTGCCTCCCACAAGATACTGTCTAAACTTGATCAAAGCATGCATTATAGCTAACATCTCTTTGTCATAAATTGAGTAATTTCTTTCATCCCCTCTCAACCTTCTGCTCTCATATGCTATTGGGTGATTGTTTTGCATTAGTACAACACATATTTCTTCACCTGAAGCATCACATTCCAATTCAAATGGTTTGGTGATGTCTGGAATTGCTAGTATTGGGCATGACTCATTAATTCCTTGAATTGTTCAAAGGCTTTCTATGCTGAATCAGACCATGTGAAAGCCCCTTTCTTTGTCAAATCACTAAGTGGAGCAGCCACTTGTGAAAATCCTTTTACAAATCTCCTATAGAAACCGTATAGCCCAAAGAACCCCTTAAGTTGAGATAGATTAGTGGGCAGTGGCCAGTCTTGTATTGTCTTAATTTTCTCAAGATCAACTCATACTCCATTTGCACTAAAATAGAGCAGCTCGGTCATTCCAAACTCACATTTAGATTCCTTTGCAAATGGTGATTCCCTCTCAAGAATTTCAAGTACTTCATCTAAATGCTTTAAATGCTCTTCCCATGATTTACTGAAAACCAGGATGTCATCAAAGAATATCAAAATGAATTTACGGAGCTGCTTGCAAAAAATTCTATTCATACACGATTGGAAAGTTGTTGGTGCATTTGTCAAGCCAAATGGCATGACTAAGAACTCGAAATGCCCAAAGTGGCACTTGAAAGTTGTTTTCTCCACATCTTCTTTCCATACTCAAATCTCATGATAGCTCGATCTTAAGTCAATCTTGGAGAAGTAAACTACCCCATGCAATTCATTAATCAGCTCATCAATGCAAGGGATGGGGTATCAGTTCTTAATTGTTTTCTTGTTTAACTCCCTGTAATCCACACACATATGCCATGTCACATCCTTCTTCTTAACCAACACAACAGAAGAAGCAAATGGACTCTTGCTTGGTCTAATATGCCCCATCTCTATCAACTCCTGGATAGCTTTCTCAATGTAAGAGACCAGGTGTCTCTCAACCCAAACACTGTCCGGAAATACTGAGTTGTTTTGTTTGTTTTCGGAATTTGTGATTTTTTTGTGTTTTTGCAGTAAAATGAAAGAATGCGATTTTGCAAGAAATTAACTGGAAAATTTATATAAAATACTAGATGCTCAAATACTTCAGAATAACGATCAGATATCATCACCAAATAGTTTATTCATCATTCTGGATAGTACAACTGTGAAAAATCAACATACAGACAAAAAGGCAACAACTTTATTAATGAAAACCTGGTTATTGCAGCCACCTTGGGATAAGAGAAAAATGTACGGCCAGCTCCAGAATACAAATCTCCAGGCTCAGAAACAGAGAAATAACTCCAAGAACCCTAGGCGCCCTCACTGCAAAAGACTGGAAGTGAAAAGACAAAGCGATTTCCTCAGAAGAAGAAGTACGGCCCTTGCTGGTACAAACAGTACGGCCCAGCAGCAGCAGCAATAAATGTGGTACGGCTTCCTTGAAGAATGTGCCTGAACTCTGAGAAATGACCCCTGTCAAGTCGCCTTCAATAACTAATCAAAGATCTCTGTATATTCTTCTGAATCGATCCAATAAGCTCAACTGCAACCTCTGTATGAAGTCACCAAGTACGACAATCTTCAACTGGTATTTCACAGCCTCAGTATGCCAGATCTTGAAGAGGTATCGTTCTTCAAAATCAAACGTCTGCTGAAACCCTAGGTTTGCAAACTTCAATGCTCAGAGCAAAATAAGACAAATTGAATAATCATAACATAAGAGTTCGATTTGTCTTGGCAGTCAATATATATCCTCTTGAGAAATTCGACCAAACCCTTCTTTTTAATAATCATTTAAATGAATGATTAAATTCGCCTGTTTGGACTTAGGAAAAACATTTAATAATTGGCGCCCCCATCATTAATGAATAATTACTTATTCATTATATTAATTATGCCACTTTATTATAAAGTATTAAAATACTTTATAATACGCCTTTATCATAATATTTAAATACATTAATAAAGTGACTTTATAATATAAAGTCAAAATATTAATTATTTAATAAATCATTAAATACTCCGTTATTCTTCCATCTGACCAACAAACTGATGCACTGGGTCGAATCTGAGCTGACCAGCTGAACCAGGTGCCCTGCCAAAAATAGCAGCTTCGCCTGCCTGACTTACTAAAAATAGTAAGTATCTGAAAAACCTCTCAGAACGACTCTGCGAAGGCCCAACCTGAATCAACTGAAAGAATGAAGCTCTGAACACCGGGTAACTGCCTCAATTGATCCTCTACACACATCTGTCAGCCTACGAGGATCGAAATAATAGGCTAACCACATATCCAGCTGCGCTGACTAGGAAGGGGACATCACAGTCCGCCCTCCCTGAAATTGCTTGTCCTCAAGCAATCTCAACTCTGGATGCTGTAAAATCTCCTCTGACTCCCATGTAGCATCCTCAACTGGAAAATCTCTCCACTTGATCAGATATTCCCTGATCACCCGCCTCTGAAGGTGTCTCTCTCTCATCTCGAGGATGGCCTCAGGTACTAGTATCAATTTCCCTTCATCATCAAGGGGTGGCAGAACTGGAGAGGGTATCACATGCTGACCCAATGCCTTCTTCAGGCGAGAAACGTGAAACACATTGTGAACCCTGCTATCTGCTGGTAAGTCCAACTCATAAGCAACCTTGCCCACTCGTCTGACAACACGAAATGGACCATAGTAACGAGGCTTCAGCTTCTCTGCACCACTCTTCCGCAGAGTAGACTGACGATACGGCTGCAACATAAGATACACCATATCACCCACTACAAAAGAACGCTCAACCCTCTTCTGATCAGCATACTGCTTCTGCTGATTTTGTGCCCGCTGGATATTGTCTCTGAGAGACCTCAAAATGTCCTGCTGACTCTGCATCATATCTCCGCACTCGGCACTCTGCTATCACTCAATATCAAATCCAAAAGGTTGGGTGCCTCGTACCCATTAATGCCATGAGAATAAATACATCTCATGTGGTGAGTGAGTTATAACAATTTTGGAAGCTATGAAGTTGTGCAAATGTCACATTGTCATTTTCCTCTTTCCTTTCCTCCTCCGGGCCCTTCTCTTCTTCACTTTCTTTAGAATTAGTTTGCTGCTCCGAATTTTCTGCCACCTCTTCATCATTTGTTTGGTACTCAATCAGCAATGCCTTGGCTTTTGAAGTAGACCCGTGACCCTATGAATAAGGCTCTCTGAAAGTGAAAAATATACCCTTCCTCCTTAGCTCATTAAGAGTCTCATTATCAAGCCTTGTGTATTGCTTCTTTGGCTGTTTGGAATCCTTTGAAGTGGGTTTCTTAAAATTATCTTTCTTGGGCTATGAACTCTTAGTCTAAAACCGGCTCTTAAATGCAGAAGTCTCCATATCTCTAGCCTTCTTGATAGCTTCCTGGAGGCTATGAGGATTGAAGGCTTTAATCCAACCCCTAAGTGGATTGGAAAGTCCATCTATAAACAATACAATAAATCTTCTTTCAGAAATGTCGGTCACCAAAACTGAAAGCTTCTGAAACTCAGCAATGTAGGCATCTACTGAACCCCACTGTTTAGGCTGAGCTAACTCCTTGAAGTGCAGCTTGAGATCTTTCTTGTCAAATCTTTCTATAAGTATTTCTTTAAATACTCTATAGGATGCAACCTGTGCATGTCCTAAAGTAATCATCTCATTGTACCACCATTCATGTGCAATACCATCTAAGTGAATTGAAGCATATTGTATGGACTCCATTTCAGGCATCGAGTTCAAAGTGAAGTATGTGTCTAATTTTTGCACCCAAGCTCTGGCTGCCATCTTCCCAAATCCATCAAAATACGGAAG
>VDFB02273284.1:0-21050 GCA_007258455.2 Sequoia sempervirens | reverse complement strand
ATGATCCTCGAAAGGTAGACCCGAGGAGGAAAGAGAGAGAGAGAGAAACCAAACCAAAGACCAAATGGAGCAAAATAAGGGGTCCCCATTTTGAATGGGGTGATGTGTGAAAAAAAGGTCACAATAGGAATTAAGTACCTGCTAAAAAGGGTGACTTGCTTTAGAAAAATGAAACTTCTTTAAAAAATTCTTAGCCTATGCAAATAGGGTCACCATTTCATGAGAGATTGATTGGTGAAATACCCACAAGGAAATAAAATTCCTCTAGAGAGATATGACTGGAAATGTGGATTCCAGGTTAAAATCCAAAGTGCCCAGTAATTAATAAATCACCACCAAAAATGAGTTAAATCCTCACCGAAAATGAGTTAAATCCTCACTAAAATGATTGGAAACCTCACCAAATTTTTTCTATGAAAATAGCAAGCCAAAACCAACAAATTTCACCTCAAAATATATCAAAATCTTCAATACTAAACCCTTAAATCTGCAACTTGAAGCATATTTGAAGCTCCTGAAATGAAGCCTCCAAATTCCTTCCTGATACGGTCTTTCACGCACGGGGAAGGTGTCCCTGCAGAGGTTTACGTCTCATGCAAGTCAAATCAAAGCTAGAGCCAAGCTCCTAGCCAGTCCTCCATAAAAAACTCAAACATCCATATCAAAATGAGGCCCAAAAAGAGCTTTTAAAAGCTTTAACATCAAATTAGGGCTACCAAGCATGAAGCAACCCTAAAATGACTTCAAATCTATGCCAAAATAACTTTAACTTGATTTTATTTTAATTTTTTGGCTCCAACTTTAGCTTGGACGCTGAAGGCTTATTCAGCATTCAAAAATGATTTTCCCTTCTAAAACAACTTTAAGTCATCACACTAGGTGCCCATGGTACTTTTCATGACCCCTTTGACCCTCAATAATAAAATATAAAGTCACTTTATAAAAGCCCTTTTTTCAAAGCATAAATCAAATATTAAAATGATTTAGCCTAAGTAACTTTATATTCACTGAATTTGTGCTACTGTGACCATCTTGACTAGGTCTAGCTAACCCTAATTGACTTACTATTTTTAGAAAGTTCTAAAAATAGTAAATTGCGCATAGAAACAAAAGTTGGAGAAAGACTAAGGTGCTCAAGATGGCTCTCTGAAGACTGAAACACCGCACTAGACCCCCTGCTATAAATAACACTTACTAAAAATAGTGTCTCTGAATCATACCCAACTGACGGAAGGTGTCGTGAAATGGGGACATTACAAATGATTTGTATTTAATATTTATTAACTTTAGTAAATGAATATAATATTCACTCTCAAAAAGTAATCACACAATATATATAGTGTTTTTGGTTTAAATTATTTTACTAAAAAATACATTCCCAAGATGAATACTTTGATAGTAGGCTCAATTTTAAGCTAGGCATTATAGTTATGAAAGCAATTAATATTTGAAACCATAGTTGCAACACTCGCCAAAAACTCAGTGAGTCAACAAAAACTTGCGAGTTTTCTAGGCAATTGTATGCCAAAAAAACTCGCCGTACTTTTTGGAAAAACTTGTCGTACTTTTGGCAAGTTTTTCTAGAAAGTACAGAGAGTTTTTGAAAAAAACTTGCGTGACTTGGAAAATGCCCAGGCAATCGGCTAAAAAGGCGTTTTGAGTTATTTTCTTCATTCATTTGCATGCTCTGCTTTAGATAAAACACTAAAATGATGTGTTCCATGAAGGTTTGTGTGGCTTTGATGGTACTAATTTGGGTTTTATTGTTAATGCAAAATGATGTACACCATGAAGGTTTGTGTGGTTTTGGAGGTCTTAATTTGGGCTTGGTGGCTGGGGCTCCTCCCCTTGACCCCACCCTGTATTGCGAAGCGCCCAGGGCACTGCCCTGGGACCCTGCAAGGGGTGCTGCCTTTTGACCCCGCTGGGGGCACTGCCCCTCGACCCCATTGAGGGTGTTTCCCCCAGACCCCCACAAGGGGCATTGCCCCTCGACCCCATTGGGGGCGTTGCCCCTAGACCCCCGCAAGGAGCGCTGCCCCTTGACCCTACTAGGGGCACTGCCCCTAGACCCTCACAAGGGAAACTGCCCCTTGACCCCGCTAGGGGCATTGCCCCTCAACCCCATTGTGGGTATTGCCCTCAAATTCCCATTGAATTCATTTGATTTTCTAGGTACTCTCCACTATTTACTATTTTCATTTTGTTTCAGACTATCAGTATCAGCGTATTGAGCATTCCACATGAGGATGCGATTTTGTATCTAATTTTCTTTCAAATAAATCAAATATAACTAGATTCAACTTGTTTCTTCTATGTACTCATTTTATTGACTCATTGGATGCATCTTATCATTTAGTTTTGTAGAAAAAATGCATTTTTAATGAAGTTTAAGCAATTTTTTAAGTTGCCGGGTTTTTTGCAAGTTTTTTCCGAGTTTTTGCCGAGTTTTTTCCGTACTGTATTTGCGTGCTTGGCGAGTTTTTGCAATTGGCGAGTTTTTCAACTATGTTTGAAACAATTATTTCTCATAAGTTTCATATTGATAAAATCATACAATATACTAGTATATTAAGAAGAACCAAGGGCTATTTTAATAAAGACTAATAATTCTAAACTTTTCCATTACACAATATGATACAATAGAGTTAATTGATCTTATCATGACACGTAGTGCATATTCTTTAGGATCTTTATAATGAAAGGTTGAAATTAAAATAGATAGAACTTTCTTTAGGAACACTTATCCTTATGTTAATGAATTACCAAGATATAATAGTTAGAATATTTTAATTAAAACCTAAGTTTTTTTAAGTTAACGAGGTTTTCAAGTGAATTAGAATCATAGGAAAAAAATTCCTAAAAATTTGAGAATATCAAGAGCAAATTGTGGGATATTTTAGAGCTTAATGAATACCTTAAAAAATTAAAAACCTAATTTCTTTACACATGTTGCCACTTAGAAATTCACCCTTTCTAAGTTGCAAAACTCATCCTACTAATGAAGCATAAATTTTTTTCCAAGGTGTGGGCCACCTATAGTGGAAAAGAACCTCTATCTAGAGGGTTGGTTCTCTTTAAGGCTTCACCTAATTAACCTATCCTACTATTGCATGCTGAGAAAAAGAGGAAAGGAAACATGAAATGATACCTAAGCCTAAAAAGGTGATGCACCAAATTGATTTCAAACTTATAATATTGTTTGCACACACAATATGGTCAAATGTACAAACTTTGTTTTATGGACAAATAATGGATTTACATACTTATACATTAGTATTTCATAAGAAAGATGGAGTTCCCTCAATTCTAAAAGGAAAAGACAAATATTTTCAAACCTACATATGGTCTATATATCTCTATAAAATGGTGTTGAAGGAAATAAGACATACATTGAAGATTTGTATAAAATAATAGAAAAATACATCAATCATTTTTATTTGCACATAAAATATAGATAAGAGAAAGTAGAATACTTATATATAATTCATAAAAGATGCTTACAAATAGCTGCATATGCTTGAGAAATGTGTTTCCTTGAGTTACAGTGTTTTTCTTGATTGAAAGAAAATTCAGATATTATAATACAATATCTAAGAATGAGCAAGAACTAAATTTTTGAGTTGTAATGCTCTTTTTTTTTTTCTAGAGCCAAAAAAGGGAAAGAACTGACTGAAAATAGAGGCCTAAGGGTCATATATCTCATCCCAAATATAAGAAAACATATAGGGACTAAAATTGACTAAGTTACAAACATTAAAAATAGGCCAACCTACTTTTCACACCGAAGAAGTTCTTTTTTGACTCGATCCCTTTAAAGCTGGTTGGTTGACCTCCTCAAGCTCCTTGAATAGTATTCCAATTGGTGATGATGCTCCTCGATACTTTGAAAGTGTTTGTACTACTCCTATATGCTTACAAATTTCCCTTAAGAAGCTCAAACTATTGTCCTTATCATCCTCTTTTCTTTAAATGCTCCATAATCTACTCCTAGATACTTGCATAATGTCATTGATTGCTCATTAATTCCCCAACTGTTGGAACTTCCATTCCTTAATCCTTTAGACATGTGCAAGAAAGTTTTGAAATGGTAAAAACCATCCTATTGGTGTAGGAGATTATTTAGGATAATAAATCAACACATGTTTTTTCATTTGTCTTCATACTTTCATTAAACCTCCCTTTTTTCCATTATAACTATCATGGACCATGGCACTTGCCACCATCGAATATTATCATTGGGTTGATATATCTATCAAATGTCCTTTGTTCTTGGGTATGATAATGAAATGAACTACCCACAAAAAATTTTGTTTTCAGTTTTGTTTCCTTCTGATGGCTGAGTGTTGTTTGCATTATGTGTTTGTTTTTTTGTTCTTGCAAAGTATTTTGAGAGATTTAACAATATCCAAGAATTAACAATAGGGAGCATGAACAAAGAAAAGAATGATATGCAAATTTTTTCTAGCAAAGAACACTTCCTACAGCAATGTAAATTTTCTGATTTCTCTTCAATGAAGTTTCAGATTTATAGAATCATTAACAACAGCATAAAGAACATTTTTCAAACCTGGTAAAAACTCCTGAACAACAATATTGATTTCTTCTTGAAAACCTCGCCAAAACCCAAGTCTCCACATGATGCAGCTACTCTGATGAGCGATTCCTCAATGCATATAAGACCTCAAATAACCTGATTGCAGACCTTTTAATCACCCACAGCCAATGCACAGAATCCAAGGAGGCCATACCTCTCTGACTGGCGATTTCTTCTAAAAAATTTGAATCTTCTTCAAAAAAATTGAAACTTGTCTTGAAGGGGTCACCCAAGGATGAGGGTTTGATTTATCAAAGACCCATTTCGAAACCCTTCATCAAAATTGAGATATGAGCAAAAATATGGTCCTCCAGACTGCAAATTTATTCTCTTGAAACAAGCCAAAATTGCACCAAACTGAAGGAAATACACACAACACACCCAATACGTAAAACTCAAGCAAAAACCCTATAGAAATCTTCTCAAAAGATTTGATAAATCTTCATCTTGAAAGCTCTGTTGTGATTCCTGAGGTGAAACCACACTACACCAGCCTGAGCAAGTCTTTCACTGTTGGGGCTAGTCTTGCAACTGAGGGTTGTCGTCCCCAATCTCACCCTGCAAGCTCTGGCTTCAACCAAGCTGCTGTGAAGTTTTCTCAAAAACCAAAACCAACATGCCCACAAATGACTCAAAAGCTTCTTTTATTATATGGGCGCCCAAACCCTAGCCGTACTCTCTTTTGAGCTTTTAAGAAAATAATAACATTTTAAATGTATTGATACTCTCCTTAGTGGGACGCCCAAGAAGGGGGACATTTGATTTTTTTTTATAACTTCTAAACACTTTAAAGTTATTAGACTAGGTGCCTTGGTCACTCTTTTTTTAAGTCCCCTTTTTACTCCTTTACTTTTAACTTTAAGTCATAAAGTCACTTTTAAAATATAACGTTTGAGAACATTAGTCAAATATTAAAATAATTCCTCCAAGTGATTTTAGTCATTGAATTAAACTTGATAGTTAACTCTAACTCAACTAGAATTGAGTCCCTTAGCAAAACCTGCTAGCCAATAGGAACTCAGAAATCGGCTAGAGGTCAAGACCACAAATACCTAACTAGGAAGGGACATTGAAGTCCGCCCTCCCCAAAGATTGCTTGTCCTCAAGCAATCTTAGTGTTGGGTGCTGGAGTATCTGCTTGCTTTCCCATGTCAAGTCCCCAACAGGTAGATCCTTCCACCTCATCAAGTACTCTGAGATCACTCTTCTCCTAACTGGCCTCTCCCTGAATTCAATTATTGCCTTTGGTATCATCTCCAACCTTCCCTCCTCGTCCAAAGGTGGTAACACTGTTGAAGGTACTACATTATGACCCAAAGCCTTCTTGAGGCATGAAACATGAAACACATTATGCACCCTGCTTTCTTTTGGTAACTCCAACTCATATGCAACCTCTCCAATTCTCTTGGTGACTCTGAAAGGTCCATAGAACCGAGGTTTCAACTTCTTAGCTCCACCCTTTTTGAGTGTAGACTACTTGTAAGACTGCAATCTGACATAAACCATGTCGCCCACCTCAAATTCCCTTTCAATCAGATGCTAGTCAACATATAACTTTTGTTGATTTTGGGCCTGCTGAATGTTTTCCCATAACGATCTCATGATGTCTTGGCTCTCTTGCAGAAAGTCCTTGGCCTTTGGTACCCTACAGTCTCCAAAAATAAAATCAATGAAACTCAGAGCATTATATCCGTACAAAGCCTTGAAGGGTGTCATCTTGATGGACATGTGATAAGAGGAATTGTAGTGAAACTCCCCTAAGTGTAGGCATTTGATCCAAGCCTTTTTCTGCCCTGAAACATAATTCCTCAAGTATCCTTCAACCCACTTGTTGACTATTTCGGTTTTCTCATTTGTCTGAGGATGATAACTGGTACTAGGAGTTAACTCTGTGCCACAAAGTTTGAAGAGTTCTTGCTAAAACAAACTCATAAACTTGTTGTCCCTGTCACTAATGATGTTCCTGGGTGCCCCATGAAGCCTAAACACTTCCTTAAAGAAGAGATCTGCCACCCATAGTGTTGTAAAACCAGCTGATATAGCAAAGAAATGAGCAAATTTCATCAGCCTGTCTACTACCACGTAGATACAATCCTTCCCTTGAACTTTGGGAATTCCTGTAATAAAATCCATAATGATACTTTCCCATTTTTGCGTGGGAATTGGCAGTGGTTGCAGCAAACCAGTAGGAAATGTATATTCATTTTTGTTCTGTTTACACACCTGGCCTTCACATACTTAGTTATGCCATCTTTCATCCCTTTCCAAGACAACCTTTCATGGATCTGCCTATATGTCTTGTAAAAACCTGGATGGCCAGCTAGTGGGGTGTCATAGAAAGCCCTCAAAACCTGTTCCAAAAACTTTGTTTTAGCCACTGGAAGTATTCTTTCCTTGTAAATTATCAATCCATCCTTGACATTGTACTTATCATCAACCAAGGTTCCATCTAGTATGTTGCTCGTGAAAGAATTTTTTGCATAATCAACTTTTATGGCTTCCTTCCAATCTACTGCTATCTCTGAAATTAAGCACAAGTGAGGTCTTCTGGAGAGTGCATCAGCTACAACATTTCGTGTCCCCTTCATATATTTGATATCAAAGTTGAAAGCTTGAAGTTTACTAACCCATTTTTGCTGCCTTTCACTGAGATCTTTTGATTCAAAAAATATCTAAGATTGTTATGATCCATTTTGACTACAAATCTGCCTCCCACAAGATACTGTCTAAACTTGATCAAAGCATGCATTATAGCTAACATCTCTTTGTCATAAATTGAGTAATTTCTTTCATCCCCTCTCAACCTTCTGCTCTCATATGCTATTGGGTGATTGTTTTGCATTAGTACAACACATATTTCTTCACCTGAAGCATCACATTCCAATTCAAATGGTTTGGTGATGTCTGGAATTGCTAGTATTGGGCATGACTCATTAATTCCTTGAATTGTTCAAAGGCTTTCTATGCTGAATCAGACCATGTGAAAGCCCCTTTCTTTGTCAAATCACTAAGTGGAGCAGCCACTTGTGAAAATCCTTTTACAAATCTCCTATAGAAACCGTATAGCCCAAAGAACCCCTTAAGTTGAGATAGATTAGTGGGCAGTGGCCAGTCTTGTATTGTCTTAATTTTCTCAAGATCAACTCATACTCCATTTGCACTAAAATAGAGCAGCTCGGTCATTCCAAACTCACATTTAGATTCCTTTGCAAATGGTGATTCCCTCTCAAGAATTTCAAGTACTTCATCTAAATGCTTTAAATGCTCTTCCCATGATTTACTGAAAACCAGGATGTCATCAAAGAATATCAAAATGAATTTACGGAGCTGCTTGCAAAAAATTCTATTCATACACGATTGGAAAGTTGTTGGTGCATTTGTCAAGCCAAATGGCATGACTAAGAACTCGAAATGCCCAAAGTGGCACTTGAAAGTTGTTTTCTCCACATCTTCTTTCCATACTCAAATCTCATGATAGCTCGATCTTAAGTCAATCTTGGAGAAGTAAACTACCCCATGCAATTCATTAATCAGCTCATCAATGCAAGGGATGGGGTATCAGTTCTTAATTGTTTTCTTGTTTAACTCCCTGTAATCCACACACATATGCCATGTCACATCCTTCTTCTTAACCAACACAACAGAAGAAGCAAATGGACTCTTGCTTGGTCTAATATGCCCCATCTCTATCAACTCCTGGATAGCTTTCTCAATGTAAGAGACGGGGTGTCTCCTCAACCAAACAATGTCAGTGCAGAGTTGTTTGTTTTGTTTTTGGAAGTTGTGAATTTTTTGTGTTTTGCAATAAAATGAAAGAATCTATTTTGCAAGAAATTAATTAGAAAATTTATATAAAATACTAGATGCTCAAATACTTCAGAATAACGATCAGATATCATCACCAAATAGTTTATTCATCATTCTGGATAGTACAACTGTGAAAAATCAACATACAGACAAAAAGGCAACAACTTAATTAATGAAAACCTGGTTATTGCAGCCACCTTGGGATAAGAGAAAAATGTACGGCCAGCTCCAGAATACAAATCTCCAGGCTCAGAAACAGAGAAATAACTCCAAGAACCCTAGGCGCCCTCACTGCAAAAGACTGGAAGTGAAAAGACAAAGCGATTTCCTCAGAAGAAGTACGGCCCTTGCTGGTACAAACAGTACGGCCCAGCAGCAGCAGCAATAAATGTGGTACGGCTTCCTTGAAGAATGTGCCTGAACTCTGAGAAATGACCCTTGTCAAGTCGCCTTCAATAACTAATCAAAGATCTCTGTATATTCTTCTGAATCGATCCAATAAGCTCAACTGCAACCTCTGTATGAAGTCACCAAGTACGACAATCTTCAACTAGTATTTCACAGCCTCAGTATGCCAGATCTTGAAGAGGTATTGTTCTTCAAAATCAAACGTCTGCTGAAACCCTAGGTTTGCAAACTTCAATGCTCAGAGCAAAATAAGGCAAATTGAATAATCATAACATAAGAGTTCGATTTGTCTTGGCAGTCAATATATATCCTCTTGAGAAATTCGACCAAACCCTTCTTTTTAATAATCATTTAAATGAATGATTAAATTCGCCTATTTGGACTTAGGAAAAACATTTAATAATTGGCGCCCCCATCATTAATGAATAATTACTTATTCATTATATTAATTATGCCACTTTATTATAAAGTATTAAAATACTTTATAATACGCCTTTATCATAATATTTAAATACATTAATAAAGTGACTTTATAATATAAAGTCAAAATATTAATTATTTAATAAATCGATAGCTCTCCGTATTCTTCCATCACGACCAACAAAGTGATGCAGGTTGAATCACAGGTGACCAATTTGAACCGAATTACCACAGCAAAAATAGCATCTTCCGCTTTGGAGCTTACTAAAATAGTAAGTATTTGAAAAACCTCGAACAACTAGAAGGCTAACTGAATCAATTTGAAAGATGAAGCTCTTGAACCCGAATGCTTTGCCTCAATTGATCCCATCTACGCACATCACGGTAGCCTCGGGGATCAAAGAATAATAAGCTAACCACATATCCAACTGAACTGATTAGGAAGGGGACATCACAGTCCGCCCTCCCAGAAATTGCTTGTCCTCAAGCAATCTCAACTCTGGATGTTGTAAAATCTCCTCGGACTCCCATGTAGCATCCTCAACTGGCAAATCTCTCCACTTGACTAGATATTCCCTGATCACCCACCTCCAAAGGTGTCTCTCTCTCATCTCAAGGATGGCCTCAGGTACTAGTATCAATTTCCCTTCATCATCAAGGGGTGGCAGAACTGGAGAGGGTATCACATGCTAACCCAATGCCTTCTTCAGGCGAGAAACGTGAAACATGTTGTGAACCCTGCTATCTGCTGGTAAGTCCAACTCATATGCAACCTCGCCCACTCGTCTGATAACACGGAATGGACCATAGTAGCTTGAGGCTTGACTTCTTTAGACCACTCTTCATGAGTAGGCGGCGATCTGGTACGCAACATAAGATACACCATATAACCCACATCAAAGGGATACTCAACCCTCTTGATCAGCATCTTGCTTTTGTTGGTCTGTGCCCATTTGGATGTTGTCTCGAGACCTCAAAATGTCTCTTTGACTCTACATCATATCTCACACTTTTCGACACTCTGCTGTCACTCAACACCAAATACAAAAGGTTGGGCGCCTCATACCCATACAATGCCATAAAGGTAGTCATATGTATAGTCATGTGGTGAGTAGGGTTATAACAATACTCACAAAGGTATATCCACCTCACCCAAACTCTCTGTTTGTCGGCTAATGTAATTGCACAAATAACCTTCCACCCACTTATTGACAATCTCTGTCTGCCCATTTGTCTGCAGATGGTAGCTGGTACTCGGTGTCAGTTCGGTCCCACAGAGCCTGAACAACTCCTACCAAAAGTTGCTCATGAACCGACTGTCTCTATCACTGACTATCATTTGAGGCAACCCATGTAACCGGAATACCTCTCTGAAGAAGAGCTCTGCAGTCTGCGATGCTGTGAATGTAGTAGTAATCGGAAAGAAGTGTGCATATTTGGTCAACCGATCAACCACTAAGTAAATGCAATCTTTACCTTGGGCTTTGGAAAGCGAGTGATAAAGTCCATCCCGATAAACATTCCCACTTCTTGGCCGATTATAGGAAGTGGTGAAACAATCCAACGGGGATATGTGTGTTCTGCTTATTCTGTTGTAAGCGAACACTCGTACATCTTGTAGAGACATCGGAGTTTCAGCCTTTCCAAGTAAACAGCTCTGAACCCCAAACTTATATGTTTTGAAGTAGCCAAGATGGCCCGCCATAGGAAGATCGTGAAAGGCTCTCAAAACTGTAGCTCTCAACTCGGAATCAGGAATCAGTAAAATCCGCCCTTTGTAAATGATCAAGTCATCTACAATGGTGTACCTGCTGTCCTGCTCTGTCCTGTCAATGATGCTAGAGGCCCATGGGTTCTTAGCATACTACTGCAATAATTCGATGCCTCAGTCCTCACGAGATCCTGTGCGTGGCATTCAGGCTGAGGTCTACATGACAAAGGCGTCGGCTACAATGTTCTATTTCCCTTAATAAAGGTGATATCAAAATCATACGACTGCAGTTTGCTGACCCATTTTTGTTGTCTCTCATTTAGGTCTCGCTATCCAAGGAAGTGTTTCAGGCTGTTGTGGTCTGTACGCACACTGAACTTGCTGCCCACCAAGTATTGCCTGAACTTAGCCAAAGCATGCATAATGGCTAACATTTCCTTGTTGTAAATGCTATAGAACCTCGGGACCCTAAACTGCGCTCTCAAAAGCAATGGGGTGTCTCTCACCGCATCAAAAGCGGCACCCGATGCCCTCTCTGAAGCATTACCAAAATAAATCAAATGACTTAAGTAAAGTCGGGCAATGCTAACTTAGCTTCGGACATGAAGTCATGATCACCTTAAACCTGTCAAAGCACTCCTGCGCCTGTGGTGACCAAGTAAAAGCCCCCTTCTTTGTCAAATCAATAAGGGGTGCGGCGTGACGTGAGAACCCACTAACAAATCTCCTATAAACAGCACACAACCCAATGAAGCCTCTGAGCTGCGTAAGGTTCTCAGGTACTGGCCACTCAACTATAGATCGGACCTTCTCAGGGTCCATACTCACTCCCTTGGCACTGATGATGTGCCCCAGATACAACAACTCCTCCATGCCTAGCTCACACTTGGATTCCTTGGCATAAAAGGACTCCTCAGCCAAGATACCCAAAACTGTGTCTAAGTGAGCTAGATGCTCCTCCCATGACCTATTGTATACCAGAATGTCGTCAAAGAAGACCAATACAAATCTCTGCAGCTGAGAACTGAAGACCCTGTTCATGGTAGCCTGAAAGGTGGCAGGTGCATTGGTTACACCGAATGGCATAACCAAGAACTCGAAGTGACCGCAATGGCACCTGAAAGCGGTTTTCTCAATGTCCTGCTCCCTCATCTGAATCTGGTGGTACCCGGATCTCAAATCAATCTTCGTGAAGAAGATAGCACCGTGTAACTCATCAATCAACTCATCGGTGCGTGGTATAGGGTACCTGTTCTTGATTGTCCTCTTATTGAGCTGGCGGTAGTCTATGCACATCTGAAGTGATCCATCCTTCTTCTTCACCAATACAACCGATGAAGCAAAAGGTGACTTGCTAGGTCTAATATGCCCCATAGCTAATAACTCATTGATGGTCTTCTCTATCTCATCCTTGAGTCATTTCGGATGCCTGTAGGGTGTAATCATAATGGACTTTGCGCCCTCCTCCAACTCGATGATATGCTCAGTACCCCTATCTGGAGGTCTACCAGGTGGAATGTCACTAAACACTTTGGAGTGTTTAGTCCTCAATATTTGAATGTCTGGGTGGTACTCACCCTTCTGCTGCTCCTGCTGTGCTGGCATCAACATACACTCTGCAGCCCAGTCAACCATATCATGACGAATGAGTCTCTCCATCCGCCTGAACGAAACCATCCTCAGATTACTATCTCTAATGGCCTTGATGACATGAGGTCTCCCATCAACCTTAAACTTCATCTCCATGTCTCACAAATTGAGTGTGAACTCACCCAAATCGTGCAACCATGCCATCCCTAACACCACATCAGTATCTCCCATATTAACAACATAGAATTCAATCTTGAACTCATAGTTGTTCAGTCGCATCGGAAGATCAGTAATCTTTCGGTCACATTTGAGGGTGTACCCATTAGCCACCTTGACTCGAATACCCTCAAACTCCTCTGTCTGAATACCACATCTCTCTACCAACCGTGCATCAATGAAATTATGTGTGGCACCTGTGTCCAGTAAAGTGATCACCTTTTGACCTGCTAGAAGCCCGCAAAATCTAAACGACCCATCTCTCTGAAGGCTAGTCAAGTGTGCTTCCTGTAGCTTCCTTCCTCCTTCGTTTTCACCCTCATTTTCAGACCTGTCATCATCTGAATGCTCAGAATCAGCTTGCTGGTCTAACAGATCAGATTGCTCTTCTCCCTCATAAAACTATTCCATCTGATTGTTTTTAACCTTGGGACGAAGTGGGCATACATGTTTTTCATCATAGGGTGCCTTGCACCAGAAACACAATTTTTTCTTCCGTAGTTCATTCAGTGTTTCTCTGTCAAAGGGTGGTGCATTCTGTCTCTTAGGATCAGGTGGATCCCTCTTTCTGTCAAAGGGCCTATTCTTGTCAAAAGACCTATTAGGCCTCGTGTAGGGTGTCGAACCTGAAGTGAACTTGCTGCGAGGTGCTGCAAGCTCCATGTTTCGTGCCTTCCTCATGGCCTCCTGAAGGGTAGGAGGATCAAATGCCTTGACCCAACCTCTCATCGGCTCTGTCAAACCCTCGACGAAGAGTATAACCAATCTCCGTTCTGAAATACCTGTCACCATGACTGCAACCCTCTGAAACTCACCAACATAAGAGTCCAGACTACCTGTCTGTCTGAGCTGAGCTAGCTCCCTGAAGTAGAGTTCCGGATCCTTGTCAAAACGCTCTATGAGCCTGCTGGTGAACTCCTGGTAAGTAGTGACTGCAGGATGGCCAAGTGTGTACATGCCATGATGCCACCAATCATGCGCCAGCCCATCAAGATGCAAAGTAGCAAACTTAATGGCCTCGTCCTCCTGCATCGGTCTCAGTGAAAGATAATTGTCCAACTTCTGGACCCAAGACCTCGCTGACGTCTTATCAGAACCATCAAAGTATGGCAAGGTGATTTTGCTGACTGCATACTGCAAATCCCTGTTCACCTGTGGCTGTGGCTGCTGGTGCTGAGGAGCTCTACAGTCAAATCTGCCTCCTCCTCTAGGTTTATGAACATCCATAAACTCATGAAATGATAATGCCTGTCTAATCTCAGGTGCTAATGATAGATACTCACCGTGAAATCTAGTCACATCTGCTACTGACATGCCATTATGTGGCTGAAACTCCTGATGATGCCCCTGCTGCTCTGCCCCCGGAGTCGGAGGTGGGGTCTCTCTGGGTATGAATGTAGGTTGTCCAGGCCTACGCTCATGATAGATCGGTGATGGCTGTTGTGGTGCTGATGCCAACGGCTGGTCCACTCCTGTAGTCCTGCTCGACTGTCCGATCTGGATATAGTGCGGCTGGGATGGAGTATACTGTCTCATAGTGCCCATCAACTGGGACATCATGTCCATCATATTATCGTGCCTGCATCTGAACTCCTCATCAGTAATGTCGCCCTCTGCATGCGCTTTCCCTGAATCCCTAAGTGTCTCTGCAGGGATCTCACGATCTGCCATCAGGGTTGCAACACTGTTCTCGCTGCTGTTGGAGCTAGATCTGTGAATACCCAATACTCCTGACACTGTCTCACCTTCAGGAATAGGTGGACCTGTCCAATCCTCAACTCTGCCTGTTCCTATACCCTTGGTATAATGAATGATGTCTCTACTCATGAAAATGCAACCAAAAAGCACTCTGTTTTTTTGAAAAAACACAAAATGGCAGGAAAACTGTGCTCTGATACCACTGTAAGAGACCAGGTGTCTCTCAACCCAAACATTGTCCGAAAATACTGAGTTGTTTTGTTTGTTTTCGGAATTTGTGATTTTTTTTGTGTTTTTGCAGTAAAATGAAAGAATGCGATTTTGCAAGAAATTAACTAGAAAATTTATATAAAATACTAGATGCTCAAATACTTCAGAATAACGATCAGATATCATCACCAAATAGTTTATTCATCATTCTGGATAGTACAACTGTGAAAAATCAACATACAGACAAAAAGGCAACAACTTTATTAATGAAAACCTGGTTATTGCAGCCGCCTTGGGATAAGAGAAAAATGTACGGCCAGCTCCAAAATACAAATCTCCAGGCTCAGAAACAGAGAAATAACTCCAAGAACCCTAGGCGCCCTCCTTTATAAAGACTAGAAGTGAAAGACAAAGCAATTTCCTCGAGGAAGAAGAAATCGGCCCTTGCTGGTACAAGCAGTGTGGCTTGACAGCTTAGCGGTAATAAAATGTGATGCGACTTCCTTGAAAAATGTGCCTAAACTCCTGAGAAATGACCCATGTCAAGAGTCACCTTCAATAACTAACCAAAGATCTCTATATATATTCTTCTGAATCGATCCAATAAGCTCAAGCTGCAACCTTTGTATGAAGTCACCAAGTCGCGACAATCTTCAGAAATTTGGTATTTCCACTGACCTCGGTATGCGGATCTTGAGAAGGTATCATTCTTCAAATCAAACGTCTCCTGAAACCCTAGGTTTGCAAACTTCAATCTTTCGAGGCAAAAATAAAGACAAATTAAATAATCATAACATAAGGTTTGATTTCGATGTATGAATCCAATATATATCCATGAGAGATTTTTTAATAATCATTTAAATGAATGATTAAATTAAGCCTATTTGGACTTAGGAAAAACGACAATAGTGGCACCCCATCATTAATGAATAATTACTTATTCATTAGTAATTATACCACTTTATTATAAAGTATTAAAATACTTTATAATAGCAGCTATCATAATATTTAAATACATTAATAAAGTGACTTTATAATATAAAGTCAAAATGTAATTATTTAATAAATCATTAAATACTTTCTATTATTCTTCCATCGACCAACAAAGTGATGCCTGCTGCAGGTTGAATCTGAGTTGACTAAGTGAACCGAGTGCACTTTGCCAAAAATAGCAGCTTTAAGCACGCTTTCGACTTACTAAAAATAGCAAGTATCTGAAAAACCTCTCAGAACGACTCTGCGAAGGCCCAACCTGAAACAACTGAAAGAATGAAGCTCCTGAACACCGGGTAACTGCCTCAATTGATCCTCTACACACATCTGTCAGCCTATGAGGATCGAAATAATAGGCTAACCACATATCACTCTTGACTAGGAAGGGACATCACCTCAATCTCATCCTTGTGTCTCTTAGGATGATGATAGGTGATGACAGGCTTAGCTCCCTCTTCCAGCTCAATGACATGCTCGATTCCCTTGCTAGGTGGCTTCCCTAGTGGTAGACTTCCAAAAAATTTACTTCTCTTAGTAAGGAGTTCCTGTATCTGAGGGGGATAAGATCTCTTAATCTCTTCAGTAGTTGTAGGCATCACAATGCTTTCTGCTACCCATTCAATCTGATCATGCCTGAAGAGTCTCTCCATCCGTTTAAATGACACAACACGAGGTCCGCCATTTGATAAACCTCTTAACACCACATTCCTTCCTCCACATTTAAATTTCAGCTTCATAGTTTGGAAATTGACAGTGATCTCTCCCAATGATTGTAACCACTGGATACCCAAAACTGCATCTATATCCCCAATGCTCACCACATAGAAGTCTTCTTTAATTTCATGGTTGCCCAACTAGACGCTCAATTCTGGTACCATCTGATTGCAATGTATTGTGAGACCATCTGCTACCATAACCTTAAAGCCACTGACTTCCTGTGTCTGGAGCCCTCTACGTGCAACAAGTCCCTCCTCAATAAAGTTACGGGTGGCTCCTGTATCTATCAAAGCAATCATTTGATGTCCTTTTTTCACTCCTCTTATGCGCATTGATTCATTTTTTTGGAAGCTATGAAGTTGTGCAAATGTCACATTGTCATTTTCCTCTTTCCTTTCCTCCTCCGGGCCCTTCTCTTCTTCACTTTCTTTAGAATTAGTTTGCTGCTCCGAATTTTCTGCCACCTCTTCATCATTTGTTTGGTACTCAATCAGCAATGCCTTGGCTTTTGAAGTAGACCCGTGACCCTATGAATAAGGCTCTCTGAAAGTGAAAAATATACCCTTCCTCCTTAGCTCATTAAGAGTCTCATTATCAAGCCTTGTGTATTGCTTCTTTGGCTGTTTGGAATCCTTTGAAGTGGGTTTCTTAAAATTATCTTTCTTGGGCTATGAACTCTTAGTCTAAAACCGGCTCTTAAATGCAGAAGTCTCCATATCTCTAGCCTTCTTGATAGCTTCCTGGAGGCTATGAGGATTGAAGGCTTTAATCCAACCCCTAAGTGGATTGGAAAGTCCATCTATAAACAATACAATAAATCTTCTTTCAGAAATGTCGGTCACCAAAACTGAAAGCTTCTGAAACTCAGCAATGTAGGCATCTACTGAACCCCACTGTTTAGGCTGAGCTAACTCCTTGAAGTGCAGCTTGAGATCTTTCTTGTCAAATCTTTCTATAAGTATTTCTTTAAATACTCTATAGGATGCAACCTGTGCATGTCCTAAAGTAATCATCTCATTGTACCACCATTCATGTGCAATACCATCTAAGTGAATTGAAGCATATTGTATGGACTCCATTTCAGGCATCGAGTTCAAAGTGAAGTATGTGTCTAATTTTTGCACCCAAGCTCTGGCTGCCATCTTCCCAAATCCATCAAAATACGGAAGTGTAAGCTTCCCAACTTTCTTTTTCAGCTCATTCTATTGATCCCTGTTTCCTTTGTGAGTTGAATGCCTCATCCGTAGATCAACATAATCTTTGAGTGGCAAATCCATTTGAAATCCAGGTTCAACATCAAGCCAATCATGTCTAAGTTGTTCTTGTTACTCCAACAAGGTGAGTTCTTGATTAACAGGAGCTACTAGTGGGGGTGGAAAGTTGGGCATTAGAGGTCTAGCCATTGCTGCTTGGTTGCCCACAATTTGTTGATCCATTCTATTGCCTTGTCCCAATTGATCTATCTGCTAAACCAAATCAGCTAGTCTGTCATTTGCCTCCCAATGTCATTGATCAGCCCTCAATTTCCCATCACAATGGCATCAAGAAGGAGAGTTATTGTATCTGGAGGTGCTTCATCTCAGTTATTTCCTTCATTTCTCTCATTTCTCTCATTTTCTCCATTCCTATCACTCATTTTTTTGGTGTTTGATCACCCATTGGATGAAGGCTCCATTGGCTGCGCTTCACTTGATGATGGCCAATGTTCCCAATTGCTTGTTTTTTTATGTTTCTTTCATGATACCTCTTTTCTCTATCACTTAGGCTGATAAAGATCTTAACCCATTGGATGGCAAGATTAGTTTTGCTCTGATACCACTATAATGAACTACCCCAAAAAATATTTTGTTTTCAATTTTGTTTCCTTCTGATGGTTGAGTGTTGTTTGGGTTATGTGTTTGTTTTTTTTCTTTCTTGCAAAGTATTTTGAGAGATCTAACAATATCCAAGAATTAACAATAGGGAGCATGAACAAAGAAAAGAATGATCTGAAAAAAATTTCTAGCAAAGAACACTTCCTACAACAATGTAAATTTTCTGATTTCTCTTCAATGAAGTTTCAGATTTACAAAATCATTAACAATAGCATAAAGAACATTTTTTAGACCTGGTAAAAACTCTTGAACAACAATATTGATTTCTTCTTGAAAACCTCACCAAAACCCAAGTCTCCACTCACTGCAGCTACTCTGATGAGTGATTCCTCAATGCATATAAGACCTCAAATAACCTGATTGCAGACCTTTTAACCACCTGCAGCCAATGCACAAAATCCAAGAAGGTTGTACTCTTTGACTGGTGATTTCTTCTAAAAAAATTGAATCTTCTTCAAAAAAATCAAAACTTGTCTTGAAGGGGTCGCCCAAGGATGAGGGATTGATTTTTCAAAGACCCATTTCGAAACCCTTCATCAAAACTGAGATATGAGCAAAAATATGGTCCTCTAGACTGCAAATTTATTCTCTTGAAACAAGCCAAAATCGCACCAAACTGAAGGAAATACACACAACACACCCAATATGTAAATCTCAAGCTAAAACCCTATAGAAATCTTCTCAAAAGTTCTGACAAATCTTCATCTTGAAAGCTCTATTGTGATTCTTGAGGTGAAACCACACTACACCATCTTGAGCAGGTCTTTCACTGTCGGGGCTAGTCTTGAAACTGAGGGTTTCCATCCCCAATCTCGCCCTGCAAGCTTTGGATTCAACCAAGCTGTTGTGAAGTATTCTCGAAAACTAAAACCAACATGCCCTTAAAAGACTCAAAAGCTTCTTTTATTATTTGGCTTTGAGATGGGCGCCCAAACCCTAGCCGTACTCTCTTTTGAGCTTTTAAGAAAATAATAACATTTTAAATTTATTGATACTCTCCTTAGTGGGACACCCAAGAAGGGGGACATTTGATTTTTTCTTTTAATAACTTCTAAACACTTTAAAGTGATTAGACTAGGCGCCTTGATCACTTTTTTTTAAGTTCCCTTTTTAACCCCTCACTTTTAAATTTAAGTCATAAAGTCACTTTTAAAATATAACGTTTGAGAACATTAGCCAAATATTAAAATAATTCCTCCAAATGACTTTAGTCATTGAATTAAACCCGACAATTAACTCTAAGTCAACTGGCACTGAGTCCCTTAGCAAAACCTCCTAACCAATAGGAACTCGGAAATCAGCTAGAGGTCAAGACCACGAATACCTAACTAGGAGGGGACATTAAAGATAACTATAATACTACTTAGATGACTGTGATTGTCATATAAAATTGACCTCTATTATTCTGTTAAAAAAAATTTAGGCCTACACTTTGAGGTGAATTTGAACCTTATGATTATAACCACTAACTCTCATCTCATTGATTGAAAACCTTTGTGCATATTATGATTATAAACAAGCTTGATATTTCCTTTATGACTATCATCAATAGCTTTTGCAACTTCATGATTCTACTCCAAAACATCTCAGGTATCTTTCATGTCTTATATAGTCATATCACTTGCAATCACTACCATTATGATTGTCAACAACCCCTTCACATTTAAATGCCATGGAATGTCACTGTCCATTTGAACTGTCATGACTCATAGAAATTTATTTCATGTTTAGCCTCACTATATTTCATCATGGAACGTTGTATCTTTCTATGACTATCGTATATTACTTTAAGCCATGATGTATTGTAGTGAATTTCATGTGTTTGGATGAATCTTTCTTGGTTATTATTTGTGTTTGGCTTATATACCTTCAACTTGTCATCTATGTAATATGACCCATCTCTACATGGCTTATCCCTTTCTTATCAAACACTAACTCTGAATTTCTTTCTACCACCCTTCATCTTCCATTCTTTTGCCATCATATACTTTCACACTTTCCCTTGTGACTGTACTCTTACTAACATAGAGCTATCGTCACATTATTTTATTCTCATCATCTTCAACAAGCTTTCTCAACTCTTAAAATTTATGTCATCATATAGAATTATATTATCATTGTATGGGTCTAATATGTTCAACAAACCTCATCTTCATGGTTTGTATCCTAAACATTGTGATCTATATTCTATAGTTTGTTATCGAGATGCATGCATTTGACTAGGTCCTACCTTTGTTTGGTGTCTTGAACCATTAGAGGAATGACTTATTTGGTGCGTTCTCATTGTATGTTACCTAATCTTGATACATTCTTTAAGTTGTTTTTTAGATGCAATTTTGCTATTACTTGGGTAATAAAATATCCATGTTTTCTGGCAAAATACATATCATCACCAAGAACATAAAAATATGTAATAAAATCCATTAAAATTCTCATTGGGATTACCAAAGCTAATACTCCACAAGGGTCTACAAAAGATGCATAAGAGAAGCAAGTGAAAAGAATAAAAGATCCTTAGATTAAGGAGATAGATAACCCCAAGTAGAAAATCTATTTTTACTATAGAGATCATCTTTGAACCACTTCATGCCTTGTAAAGAACTTAGTGATAGTTGCATAGAAACCTACAAGATTTTTCCCTAAATTGTAACAGAAGAAAATCCATCATCATATGTAACTGAGAAGGCCCACAAATCTTCTTCACAAGTTTTCCATATTGTCCATCTTTAACAATATCACAAGTTCTCATTTACACTAGATATTGTATTATTAAATTGTAACTAAATTCATATCAATGTTTTTGATCTAA
>VDFB02273283.1:0-31185 GCA_007258455.2 Sequoia sempervirens | reverse complement strand
CTTGTGTCTCTTAGGATGATGATAGGTGATGACAGGCTTAGCTCCCTCTTCCAGCTCAATGACATGCTCGATTCCCTTGCTAGGTGGCTTCCCTAGTGGTAGACTTCCAAAAAATTTACTTCTCTTAGTAAGGAGTTCCTGTATCTGAGGGGGATAAGATCTCTTAATCTCTTCAGTAGTTGTAGGCATCACAATGCTTTCTGCTACCCATTCAATCTGATCATGCCTGAAGAGTCTCTCCATCCGTTTAAATGACACAACACGAGGTCCGCCATTTGATAAACCTCTTAACACCACATTCCTTCCTCCACATTTAAATTTCAGCTTCATAGTTTGGAAATTGACAGTGATCTCTCCCAATGATTGTAACCACTGGATACCCAAAACTGCATCTATATCCCCAATGCTCACCACATAGAAGTCTTCTTTAATTTCATGGTTGCCCAACTAGACGCTCAATTCTGGTACCATCTGATTGCAATGTATTGTGAGACCATCTGCTACCATAACCTTAAAGCCACTGACTTCCTGTGTCTGGAGCCCTCTACGTGCAACAAGTCCCTCCTCAATAAAGTTACGGGTGGCTCCTGTATCTATCAAAGCAATCATTTGATGTCCTTTTTTCACTCCTCTTATGCGCATTGATTCATTTTTTTGGAAGCTATGAAGTTGTGCAAATGTCACATTGTCATTTTCCTCTTTCCTTTCCTCCTCCGGGCCCTTCTCTTCTTCACTTTCTTTAGAATTAGTTTGCTGCTCCGAATTTTCTGCCACCTCTTCATCATTTGTTTGGTACTCAATCAGCAATGCCTTGGCTTTTGAAGTAGACCCGTGACCCTATGAATAAGGCTCTCTGAAAGTGAAAAATATACCCTTCCTCCTTAGCTCATTAAGAGTCTCATTATCAAGCCTTGTGTATTGCTTCTTTGGCTGTTTGGAATCCTTTGAAGTGGGTTTCTTAAAATTATCTTTCTTGGGCTATGAACTCTTAGTCTAAAACCGGCTCTTAAATGCAGAAGTCTCCATATCTCTAGCCTTCTTGATAGCTTCCTGGAGGCTATGAGGATTGAAGGCTTTAATCCAACCCCTAAGTGGATTGGAAAGTCCATCTATAAACAATACAATAAATCTTCTTTCAGAAATGTCGGTCACCAAAACTGAAAGCTTCTGAAACTCAGCAATGTAGGCATCTACTGAACCCCACTGTTTAGGCTGAGCTAACTCCTTGAAGTGCAGCTTGAGATCTTTCTTGTCAAATCTTTCTATAAGTATTTCTTTAAATACTCTATAGGATGCAACCTGTGCATGTCCTAAAGTAATCATCTCATTGTACCACCATTCATGTGCAATACCATCTAAGTGAATTGAAGCATATTGTATGGACTCCATTTCAGGCATCGAGTTCAAAGTGAAGTATGTGTCTAATTTTTGCACCCAAGCTCTGGCTGCCATCTTCCCAAATCCATCAAAATACGGAAGTGTAAGCTTCCCAACTTTCTTTTTCAGCTCATTCTATTGATCCCTGTTTCCTTTGTGAGTTGAATGCCTCATCCGTAGATCAACATAATCTTTGAGTGGCAAATCCATTTGAAATCCAGGTTCAACATCAAGCCAATCATGTCTAAGTTGTTCTTGTTGCTCCAACAAGGTGAGTTCTTGATTAACAGGAGCTACTAGTGGGGGTGGAAAGTTGGGCATTAGAGGTCTAGCCATTGCTGCTTGGTTGCCCACAATTTGCTGATCCATTCTATTGCCTTGTCCCAATTGATCTATCTGCTAAACCAAATCAGCTAGTCTGTCATTTGCCTCCCAATGTCATTGATCAGCCCTCAATTTCCCATCACAATGGCATCAAGAAGGAGAGTTATTGTATCCAGAGGTGCTTCATCTCAGTTATTTCCTTCATTTCTCTCATTTCTCTCATTTTCTCCATTCCTATCACTCATTTTTTTGGTGTTTGATCACCCATTGGATGAAGGCTCCATTGGCTGCGCTTCACTTGATGATGGCCAATGTTCCCAATTGCTTGTTTTTTTATGTTTCTTTCATGATACCTCTTTTCTCTATCACTTAGGCTGATAAAGATCTTAACCCATTGGATGGCAAGATTAGTTTTCCTCTGATACCACTATAATGAACTACCCCAAAAAATATTTTGTTTTCAATTTTGTTTCCTTCTGATGGTTGAGTGTTGTTTGGGTTATGTGTTTGTTTTTTTTTTTTCTTGCAAAGTATTTTGAGAGATCTAACAATATCCAAGAATTAACAATAGGGAGCATGAACAAAGAAAAGAATGATCTGAAAAAATTTTCTAGCAAAGAACACTTCCTACAACAATGTAAATTTTCTGATTTCTCTTCAATGAAGTTTCAGATTTACAGAATCATTAACAATAGCATAAAGAACATTTTTTAGACCTGGTAAAAACTCTTGAACAACAATATTGATTTCTTCTTGAAAACCTCACCAAAACCCAAGTCTCCACTCACTACAGCTACTCTGATGAGTGATTCCTCAATGCATATAAGACCTCAAATAACCTGATTGTAGACCTTTTAACCACCCACAGCCAATGCACAAAATCCAAGAAGGTTGTACCTCTTTGACTGGTGATTTCTTCTAAAAAATTTGAATCTTCTTCAAAAAAATCGAAACTTGTCTTGAAGGGGTCACCCAAGGATGAGGGATTGATTTTTCAAAGACCCATTTCGAAACCCTTCATCAAAACTGAGATATGAGCAAAAATATGGTCCTCTAGACTACAAATTTATTCTCCTGAAACAAGCCAAAATCGCACCAAACTGAAGGAAATACACACAACACACCCAATATGTAAATCTCAAGCTAAAACCCTATAGAAATCTTCTCAAAAGTTCTGAAAAATCTTCATCTTGAAAGCTCTGTTGTGATTCTTGAGGTGAAACCACACTACACCATCTTGAGCAGGTCTTTCACTGTCGGGGGTAGTCTTGAAACTGAGGGTTGCCATCCCCAATCTCGCCCTGCAAGCTTTGGCTTCAACCAAGCTGTTGTGAAGTATTCTCAAAAACTAAAACCAACATGCCCTTAAAAGACTCAAAAGCTTCTTTTATTATTTGGCTTTGAGATGGGCGCCCAAACCCTAGCCATACTCTCTTTTGAGCTTTTAAGAAAATAATAACATTTTAAATTTATTGATACTCTCCTTAGTGGGACGCCCAAGAAGGGGACATTTGATTTTTTCTTTTAATAACTTCTAAACACTTTAAAGTGATTAGACTAGGCGCCTTGATCACTTTTTTTTAAGTTCCCTTTTTAACCCCTCACTTTTAAATTTAAGTCATAAAGTCACTTTTAAAATATAACGTTTGAGAACATTAGCCAAATATTAAAATAATTCCTCCAAATGACTTTAGTCATTGAATTAAACCCGACAATTAACTCTAAGTCAACTGGCACTGAGTCCCTTAGCAAAACCTCCTAACCAATAGGAACTCGGAAATCAGCTAGAGGTCAAGACCACGAATACCTAACTAGGAGGGGACATTAAAGATAACTATCATACTACTTAGATGACTGTGATTGTCATATAAAATTGACCTCTATTATTCTGTTAAAAAAAATTTAGGCCTACACTTTGAGGTGAATTTGAACCTTATGATTATAACCACTAACTCTCATCTCATTGATTGAAAACCTTTGTGCATATTATGATTATAAACAAGCTTGATATTTCCTTTATGACTATCATCAATAGCTTTTGCAACTTCATGATTCTACTCCAAAACATCTCAGGTATCTTTCATGTCTTATATAGTCATATCACTTGCAATCACTACCATTATGATTGTCAACAACCCCTTCACATTTAAATGCCATGGAATGTCACTGTCCATTTGAACTGTCATGACTCATAGAAATTTATTTCATGTTTAGCCTCACTATATTTCATCATGGAACGTTGTATCTTTCTATGACTATCGTATATTACTTTAAGCCATGATGTATTGTAGTGAATTTCATGTGTTTGGATGAATCTTTCTTGGTTATTATTTGTGTTTGGCTTATATACCTTCAACTTGTCATCTATGTAATATGACCCATCTCTACATGGCTTATCCCTTTCTTATCAAACACTAACTCTGAATTTCTTTCTACCACCCTTCATCTTCCATTCTTTTGCCATCATATACTTTCACACTTTCCCTTGTGACTGTACTCTTACTAACATAGAGCTATCGTCACATTATTTTATTCTCATCATCTTCAACAAGCTTTCTCAACTCTTAAAATTTATGTCATCATATAGAATTATATTATCATTGTATGGGTCTAATATGTTCAACAAACCTCATCTTCATGGTTTGTATCCTAAACATTGTGATCTATATTCTATAGTTTGTTATCGAGATGCATGCATTTGACTAGGTCCTACCTTTGTTTGGTGTCTTGAACCATTAGAGGAATGACTTATTTGGTGCGTTCTCATTGTATGTTACCTAATCTTGATACATTCTTTAAGTTGTTTTTTAGATGCAATTTTGCTATTACTTGGGTAATAAAATATCCATGTTTTCTGGCAAAATACATATCATCACCAAGAACATAAAAATATGTAATAAAATCCATTAAAATTCTCATTGGGATTACCAAAGCTAATACTCCACAAGGGTCTACAAAAGATGCATAAGAGAAGCAAGTGAAAAGAATAAAAGATCCTTAGATTAAGGAGATAGATAACCCCAAGTAGAAAATCTATTTTTACTATAGAGATCATCTTTGAACCACTTCATGCCTTGTAAAGAACTTAGTGATAGTTGCATAGAAACCTACAAGATTTTTCCCTAAATTGTAACAGAAGAAAATCCATCATCATATGTAACTGAGAAGGCCCACAAATCTTCTTCACAAGTTTTCCATATTGTCCATCTTTAACAATATCACAAGTTCTCATTTACACTAGATATTGTATTATTAAATTGTAACTAAATTCATATCAATGTTTTTGATCTAACCTATGAAACCTAATGAATTTGAAGTGTGATGAGTAAGAGAGAATATATTCACAACCTTATGAATATATGAATATAATAAGGCCACTTATTACCTTAAACAGTACTTATAGATATATGATAAGCTTATTCAAATGATTTTACTTACCCATTTAATGATCGTAGTGGATGGAGAAATGTGAAGATAATAAGGCCACTTATCCAAAATCTATCCTCTCTACTATCTCATAAATTACTTTATAGCTAAAATAAAAATCCAAGAAAAAATATTTCCCTTTATTATTTCTTTAAGACAATTATGTCCTCCTCTTCCATACAATTGCTACCGATAGTCGACATCTAAAATTAAAATAAAAACTACCATAATTTTTTATTTCATTATTGATACTTTTTCAAATTTAAACCTCCTATTATTATGACCATAGATTTCAACTAAGCAAGTGATATTACTCTATCCTTGGTGGATTCACATAATTTTTTTTATTATCATTAACATACAATATGAATGGTGCACCTATGAATCCAATATTTTGATGTATGAGAAATTTTGAAATTGAAATATTCCCTTAATTTTTTCAAAATACAACACACAAACCAGCAATAAGTCACTGATTAGTGTTAGCTCCAAAAGCAAATCAGCATGGAAGTAACTCTAACCAAGAATGTTCACCAAGATCCCAATGTGGGCGAGGTGATAGCATATGGTCAGAGGATCATTAGGAGTAAACTAACTGAAATTACAATTCATCTGCTGATGCAAGCATCCACAAGCAGTGGGGATACTCCACTTATTCAGTGGGTGAGATTATTACATTATTAAAGGCGGCAAGCCAGCCATTTAAATCCTCACTTCCACTTATTAACGTGGGGGGAATACAATCCACACAACCACTTATTTAGTGGGGGGAAACTTACAATTAAGAAAGATGATTATTTAAACTCAACCACTCAATCGTGGGAGTATGAAATTTAAACTAATTGCAGCAAATAAAATAAATAGCTGTTAGTACTACTAATCAGCTTTACAATGAATTAAACAGCTGCAAATAAGAAAGATATGCTTCCAAATCAATCAATGGTTAGAGTAACACTTCCTCTAACTCTTACAATACAATAATGATATAGAAATGAAGCTCAAACCAGCATTATATCAAAAACTAACAAGTCTGATCAGAAATAGAGAATACAGAAAATCAGACCAGCAAACTGTACATCAATGAAATGCACATAACTTTATCAATTTACCTCCAAATTGAGTGAAATCAATTGCAATGAACCTCTGGAGGATAGGCGCCCATGTCATGATGATGAAACAGCTTCAAAAAGCAACCATTAATTTACTTGCACAATTCCCAATGCTCCCAACATGGTATGACTCTTGAGAAGGGCGATTTAGCAAATAAAAATCAAAGACTTGGAAATAAATTCCAATCTCTTGTGGAAGGGGTCGCCTTGGGTCTAGAACCACTTTGCAAACATACCCAGAATGATATTTAATTTGCTCAAAAAGCTGTTAACAAAAAACACTTTCAGCTGTAGACAAACCAGCAACTCCAAAATGATAAAAACTCTCAAAATTCTTCAAATTAAATTCTGATCTTCTGTGGGAAGGGGTGCCCATGTACTAGGAATCAATTTCTTCAATACCCAGAAGCACATAAAAAACATACAAAAAGCTGTTAATGAAAACCTCCTTCAACCATGATATGACCAGCAAACACAATTCTGAAAATTATTATCAAAAACTACAAAATCTTCAACTTTGAAACTCAATGTGCACTTCTGGATGAAGCACACTCTCAATCCACCATCTAGGGAACCATAGTTTCAGGCCCGAAGAATGGAGTCAAATTGCTAAGCTTTCCCTTAGCCGGATTCTGGATTTCAAACCAGCAGCATAACTTTACAATATTTCCAAAGATAATCAGCTCTACAAACAGCAGCAATATATAAGCTTCAATTGGCAAATGAAGCAACAAGAGACTCTTCAAATTCCAAGAAGTTGAATCACTTCAACTTCCAAAAGGGATGC
This sequence comes from Sequoia sempervirens, assembly GCA_007258455.2. NCBI lineage: Eukaryota > Viridiplantae > Streptophyta > Pinopsida > Cupressales > Cupressaceae > Sequoia > Sequoia sempervirens. Next base: position 24,162 of record VDFB02273283.1, on the reverse strand, counting down.
CACTTTAAGCATTTCACTTTTTGAAATAATAAAATATTAATCAACCTCTTTTAGGCATCCAACTTCACTTTGCAACAATAAAGCATTTAATAATTCATTAAATGCACCATTGACCCCTTAATGACCCCCTTTTAAAAACAACATGAAGTGATCATTCCTAAGCGTGGGGGTACAACTGAGAAACATAAAAATGACTAAGTATAAAACTTAATCCATGGAGATAACCAAAGCCAACTGGCCGAAGGATAGCAAGATGACTTGGCTGAATTGCTTGATGATGCTATTGAATTAGACTTACTAAAAATAGCCAACTATAAATAGTAAGTTCACATCAAAACAATAGAAATCCAAACTAAACATTGGTGCAAAGGATTGAGCTGCTAGACAAATACTTGCCAAAAGATAGACTTGCTAAAAATAGCGAAATGCTATAAATAGTAAGTCTGCACAACAACTAGAAATGGCCAAGTAGTATATGAAAGAGGAAAACCTAATTTTTTGGCTCAGCAGCCTATAGATTTTAGGAAATAGGCTAAATCCAAATGAAGAGTATGGCCAAAATGGGGACATTCAGAAATTGAATGAACCAATTTTATTATTTTAGAAGGCCCATAATAACTTCTACAAAAAATCACTTTTCATATCTCCTTCCATTTTTTAAATAGAAATCAAAGACATTACACTCTTTCAAAATTCCTTTCATTTTCCTTGAGTTGTAGCTAAGAATAATAGTCATACACCTTCACTTTTCTAAGAGATACTCTAATAGTTCAACTTTTGGTCAATCCTAGAAATATGGGTCTCCTAGCCATCAAGACTAAAATGCATGAATTCATGAAGTATCTTCTTGTATCCTTGACTTCTATTTTTTTTTGTGCATATTGTAAGTCAACAAGGTAGCCCAATATATCATTTGTTTATCTTTAAAGATGAATGAAAAAAAACTTAACCATCTAGGGCGTGAGATTCTTGGAAAATGGTTAACCCATTATTCTATTTAGTAAAGTAATAATTTTATTTATTTTTGTTTAGAAGTTAATTTCTACCAATTACTTAGGTAGAATAAAAATGACGGCTAGTCTTTACTAGCCATTTCTTATTTAGGCCCTTCAAATGATTTAAAGTATTCAGTAAATAATTTCAAGCCATCTACTATGCTACATTGGATTAGAATAAGGAATGTTTGACCCTCCACTCCTACAATTATTTGGCACTTGCATTATATTATGCATTCCATCATTAGTCCTAAGGATCAAACCGATGTGGAGAATCAAGTTAGTTTCACTATCCAATTTTTTTCCATGTTTCTATCTCTTTTTGATCTTGCATACCCCAGACTTGTTATTAATAAACTTAAATTTCACTAAAAGAGGGGTAAAAATTTATTCAATCCAAAAAAGAGCAGTACAAAGGAAGGGAATTACACATCCCTATCAAGCACCACTAATTGGTCCAACTTTTGTAACAAGTCTGGGGGTAATTGGCCCCTATCCACAACATTCCAATCACGCAAATGATCAAAATCCCATTTAGCCAAACAATCCACAACCCCATTCCATTCACGTGGAATATGATAGAAGGAAACAAAATCAAAGGAAGCACACAGATTAAGAATCTTTTTTATAAGAATAGCCAAATGCCAACAAACATCCTCTAATTGTTGCCTCTTCAACAAAGTCACTATGACCTGAGAATCCGATTCATAAATGATCTATCTCGACGCAAGAGCACAACCACGCTCTATAGCACATAGAATGGAAAGAGCTTCCATCACATTGTTAGTATACCAACCCTTATAAATAGAAAAGTTGAATTCAATTGTCCTAGAACTAGTTTTCCCAACACCTCCAATACCAGCATGGCCAGGATTTCCACGAGAAGAACCATCCATGTTGATTTTCAACACACCCTAAGGGGGAGGGCACCAATGCCCCTCCCTATTTATCTTCCAAAGGGGATGACGACATCTATTTCTCTTGATCTGACTAGCACTTTGAGTAGCCCCCCTATGAAGAGGAAGATTGAGATGAGTACAAAACACAATCTCTCCTGGATCCACACTCTCAACCAAGTCACACTTAGCTGCAATAGTTTCTCCCATCGAATGAAGAATCCTCCACCACAAGTGTTGAAAAATTGGCTTCACATCCTGAAAAATCCTATAATTCCTCTCCAGCCAGATATGCTAGATAATAAAAGTTGGTCCCAAAGCCCAAGTAACTTGAAGAAAAGAGGTCTTAATAGGGGCCTTCCCCGACCAGGCAAAGAACTCCGTCAAAGAAGAGACATGCTAGCAAGTCTAGTTCCACACATCCCACCAAAGGTGCCAAAGCCTCCTAGAAAAGGAAGACTGGAAGAAGAGAGATGAGAGACATTCTCTTCACTTTTACCACACAAAACACACATTGAGGGATCTTGGAACCCTCTCTTGCATAAGTTATGCCAAGTAAGACATCGGTTTTGGACCACCAACCATAGAAAAAAATTACACTTGGGCCAAGAAAATTTATTCCACACTTGTTTCCACCAAGGGACCTCAATGTCCCCAAACACTTGCGTAAGCAACATGCCATAACCAACTGAAACATAATATTTACTAGATAAATCACTATTACTCCAAGCCAAAAGATCCTGCTCCACGAAGGAATTGCATTCCCGAGATGCCAGAATCCGAACCAACTCTTGCCTATCCTCCTTTGACCCTCCTAGCAGTCAATCTGAGGAGTGCTTCCATCCAAGGCTAGCGGTCAATCCAATATTTCAGATAGACTTGTAATGCTCAACCATATTCCAACCTGCAACAATAAATTGATCACAAAGAGACTCGAGATGAGGGTAAGCAGAATGAATGGGGAGGGTGACCATTCCAAGAATCCCACCAAAAAAGGGCTTGAGACCTCAAATGACATATCCAAAAAAGCCCCTTCTTAACCAACTGAGCCCCCAATTTGATAGTATTCCAAATCATAGATCCTCTTCCTTCTAGAGGGAAACAAGGAACATCAAAAGTGTTAACCTCCTTAAGATACTTGTGGGTAAGAATACGAGCCCAAAGCTGATGCTGACTAGTACACCAACACCAATATAACTTGGCTACAAGAACTTGCTCATTCAATACAACAAAGTGCAAACCTAGGCCCCCCTCTTTTTGTGGCCTGCACAATGTATCCCACTTAACAAGACTCCACCTAATCGACTGCAACTTACCACTCTAGAGAAATTGTCATGAGAGAGCATCAAATTCCCTCAGGAAATACAACATAGCGGCCTAAACAAAACCCTTGTAAATAGGAAGAGCCTGGATAACAGACTTCAGAAGAGTCACTCTTGCAGCAGTAGAAAGCCATTGATGAGTCCAATGATTGACTTTACTACGTAACTTATCGAGTAATTTTTCCAAGAAGACTTGGGCTACCTACTAATAGAAAGAGGTATTCTTAGATAGATAAAGGGAAGAGACCCAATTTGAAACCTTAAAATATCAGCAATCCGCTGTTGAATAGCTTGAGGAGTATTAAAAAAGAATATAGAAGACTTGTGCTCATTATTTTTTTGCCATGAAGCAGCAAGGTAAATATCCAAAGCTTGCATAAAAGATATAACCTCCTGAAGACGAGCCCTCCCCATAAGAGAAGTGTCGTCCACAAACTGAATATGAGAGAGATGTGGAAGCCCATTGCCCGAGCACCAGCCTTGAATCTTGCCCTGGGTAACCCACGACTTCAAAAATCTGCCCAAACCCCCAACCATAATAATAAATAGGTAAGGGGAGAGAGGATCTCCTTGACGAAGGCCCCTAGAAGCCGCAAAAAACTCAAAAGGTTCCCCATTAATAAGAGCAGAAAAGAGAAAGAGGTAACACAACTCATAGTCCAACTGACCCAATTCAGACTAAAACCAAAGCCTAAGAGAATTCTCTGCAAAAAGCGCCACTTAACTCTATCATAAGCCTTGGCCATATCCAACTTGATGAACATAGATTTCTCCTTGGAAGTCACCATAGAGTGGATGACCTCAGAGGCAACCACCACCCCATCCAAGATCTGTCTACCAACAACAAAACCTCCTCACTCCTTAGAGATAATAGAAGGAAGACAAACTTTGAGCCTCTCAACAATCAATTTAGTAACAGTCTTATACACTACATTACAGAGAGAAATCAGTCAAAAGTATTCAACTTGATCTGCACCTTCCTTTTTAGGAATAAGAACTAAAAAAGTAGAGTTCAAAGAACGAAGCATCTGCTTACTGCGAAGAGATTCCCTGACAACCTCCAACAAATCCAAATTTATAATATCCCAGAACTCCTAAAAAAATTCAATAGGAAAACCATTCGATCTAGGGGCTTTACCTTTATTCATCCCAAAAACAACCTCTTCCAATTCCTGTAATGAAATTGGGTGAATGAGGGAATCATTTATCTCCTTAGAGATCAGGGAGGGGACACAAGCAAGGGTCAAATTCTCCTCGTCTTCAGCAGGGGGTGAATCCTCTGAAAAAAGAGCATAATAAAAGTTTCTAGCCTCACGAGACAAATCCGACAAAGAAGAAATACATATCCCATCCACATTAACCATAGAGGAAATACAACTTATATTGTGACAGGCTTGCACACAGTGATGGAAGAAAGCAGTATTCTTGTCCCCTTCCTGAAGCCAATCAATCCAAGGCTTCTACTTCTATAAAATCTCCTCCAGAAGCTCCCATTTCCAGCTTCTGCTTGGCCCAGAGCATCCGAGAAACCAAAATCTTGAATTTGGCGAGTAAACACATCAATGCTTTCTTGAGCACTCTTATTCATAACCTTAAAATTTCCAAAACTCATCCTATTCCATCTCTTAAGGTGAAAGTTAACATACTGAAGTTTCTTAACAAAAGTGTACATAGTTGTACCATAAGCAAGGCTACCATCATGCCACCACTGAGCCATAATATCATGCAAAGAAGACTCTCGAAGCTACATAAGTTGAAACTTAACAGGAGGATTCTTGGGAGCAGTAAAATGGGAAATTGAAAGTTTAATTGGCCAATGATTAGAACTCCTACAATCAAGAATCTCAGAACCTGTAACCAATCTACCACCCACCCAGGAGCAAGAGACAAGAAATCTATCCAACCTTTCTGAAATCACTTCCTCTCCACGCCATCTATTATTCCAAGTGAAAGTCCCATTAGAAGGCTTAACATCATTTGAAGCAAGCAAATCCACATTCTCCCTAAAAAAGCAGCAGCAGGCTCGAGTCGAGGCAACCCACCTCGTTTCTCCTCCAAGCTCAACACATAATTAAAATCACTAGCTAGGATCCAAGGAAGATATGGAGCACATGATCTAACATTATATGAGCCCACAACTGAATTTTTCCACAAATATCAATCGGGACATAAACATTAGTAACCAGAATGGTCTCACCTGTTTCCAAAGAAGAGGCAACCATTGAAATAGTAGAATGACTAGAAATCCACCAAAGGGGAGCAATCTTTCTAGGATCCCAAAAAAGAGCCAAACCCCCAAAACTCCCCTGAGAACCAATACACTGACACTGATCAAAATACCAGATCTGAGAAGCAGACTGAAGCATACAATCAACTGAAAGCTTAGTCTCTTGAACACAAAAATGTCCGGAGAATGAATAACAACCAAATCATGAATAGCCTTTTGATTGGGGGTGCTATTCAATCCCCTTACATTCCATGAGAGAACAATCATGGAGGTGATGGTGAAAAGTGAGCACAATGGGTTTAACAGACCCAGATTCCACCAACAACTCTCTAGTACGCTTAATCTTCTCAAGGTCCTTGCGGCCACTTTTAGAAGAGTGTTTAGACAGTCCCTTCATAATCATGAGTTGTTGTACCCCCAAGGCTATAGAAGACCTTTTGCTCTTGTCTGAAGCTAGCCCCTCCTTTACTAAATCTACCAAAACAATATCATCATCATCATCATCTTGCATATGATCCTTCAAAGTTACCAGATGATCCTACATACCTTGAGATGAATGAATATCCTAATCGGATCCCTATCCCTGCCCCACAGTAGCACCCGTACCAACAACATTAGAAGGCACATTCGGCGAGATTCCTTCCTCCAAGGTTGAAGTGTTCCAACACCTCAAACCAGTTAAAGTCCTCTTCATTCTTCCTGTCCTTGAACAATCTCTTCTGACCACAACCCTTAGCCCACTTAACTAGCACAAAACCATCTTTATCTGGTTCACCCTCCATAGAAGATTTCCCTATATCCTCCCTAACAACTTTTGGAGCCGAAGAAAAATGAGAGGAATTAGAAGGAGTCTTCTTAAACCTAGGACATTGTTTCTGAAGATGTCCATACTCATGACAAATTCGACAACGAAAAGGAAAGGACTCACAATCAAGTTGTTGAATCCAAGACAAAGAACCAAGATAAATCTCCAGAGAATCCAGCAAGGGAATATTCAAATCAACCTCCACACAAATCCGAGCAAAAGAAATAATCTTTCTTTCAAGGGTTTGTTGAACAACTACAACAGGCTTACCAAGAAGAGCCGCAATCCGTTGTAAAATATCTTCTCTCCAAAGCTCTAGAGGGAGTCGCAACAGGCGAACCAAGACCGGAACCCTCAACGTCAATTCTTTAGCTGTATTAAAACCCATATGCCAAGGTTTTATAAACAACCCAACATGATTGTAAAAGTAGGTTCCTCGCTCAAAAACCTGAATCCTATCAGCCATGTTGGAAAAAACAACCACAAAATAGTTGTTTGCAGCCACCATTAACTCCATATCACCCTCAACTTTCCATGTACACCTGATCCAAGCATCCAAAGCCAGTAGAGGAATGCGAATCCCAAGGAATTTATAGATTAAAGCATGTCTACTCCAATAAGAAACATCATCAACCACCGATTCTGGAGAGAGAACCAAGACTAGACAACTCTCACTCTTGGGCAAACAGCCATTCACTTTCTTCAGTTTGGGGCCCTCCCCGACATAAAAAGACTTAGAGTGCTAAGCATTCAAACCTGATGATGATCCATTTTGAAACCCATCATCAAAATCAACCACCACCAAACTGTGTGAAACCTATTGCTTCGCCATGAAACAAACAAAAGAAACACCCTAAAAGTAAAAGACCCACCCCAAACACCAAGCAACACCGAAGAAACCAAAAACTAATATTGATAGGACTGTTATGCAAAAAAAATTCAAATATGACCAATTATATAAAATTAAAAAAAAAAACAAAAACAACATTCATACACAACATAGGTATTTATGTGGAGAAACCCTTTTGGTAGAAAAACCTCGCACTATAAAGGCCACCCAATATATTATTCTAATATCAACAAGATTATAATATAATTGTAAGTAAGATTTCTCATAGGATTAGTACAAACCACATATTTAGAGGCAACTCAACAACTATAAGACTCGTACACAACCTCCATCGCATGCATCTAATATATAGGTATACAATACATGAAACCATCAAACGATATTACAAAACCATAAGCTACGGCCACCAAAAAAGTGGCACCCATCCTTATCTCTAATAATAGATTCCTATGATGTGTCAAAACACATATAACCATGCGTAACTCCTTTTTATAGTTTATTTATGTGTCGAACATGTCTTTGCATCTCCAATTTTTGGAGACCTAACTTTTGAAGACCATAACTTTTGATTAGGGTGTCTAATTGACAACCCATTTGAATCAATGAAAATATTGTGAAGCAATGTATCGATTTATTACTATATTTTATAGTTAAGACCATTTTCATGTCCAAAAATTCCTCCAAGGCCTTCAAATTGAACTATGAAACTTTTAAAAGTGAAAACTTTAATATCTTCAAATCTAGACATGATCTTGCAACAAAACTTTACGAACACATTTATTTAGTTTTTTCAAAGCCTTGGGGAAAATTTTACTCCAATTTGTGTTCAAATGTAATCTTAATATAAATAGTAACCTCATGTAATTGCAAGGTTGAGATGTCATTTTCCTAATAGTTAATGCAAGTTTATTGTGGAGCTAATACCAAGCACCTAAAAGACCAAAGAGAAAGAAACCTAAAAATCAGAATGAAAAAAGGGAATTTATATTTTACTAAAGAAAAATGGGTGTGTGTAAGGTACATCAAAAAATATTATCTAGTTCATCTAAATAATTTTATCTACATCTTCCCCTCTTTATGTATTTAACTTAGATTTTAGTTTTGAATAGATGAATGATATTCAAAATCTTTTTGACCATGGAAAAATAAGGCGCTTATAATGAAATTTTTGATAGTGATATAACTATTTAGTTTTGATTTTAAATAGATGGATATTTATGGTTTAGAATATAATTATTAAAAGAGAACTAAATATAGTAAATTTTGAAGAAACCCATAATTTAAGAGAACTATTTTTAACAATTAAAATAGCATATGAAATTTAGTAAAGCTAACTAAATATGAAAATTTGGTTGGTTTCAAATGGTTTGGTTAGAAAAATTCAATTATTCTAGGATCTCTTGAAGTCATTCTTTCAATTTGCTAAATAAAGGAAATGCCTCAAAATTGCTAAATGACAAGGTGTTTGGGTCCATTGGTATCATGTGTATTTTAATATGGGGTGTGTTGTAATGAAATAAAGTTGTTATTGACATTAATAATTTTATCTCTAGAATTTATTAAAAAAAAAAAAAATTATTTCAAAATTGGTATAAATAGTAGTTTAGTGAATGTGTTAAGGATTGAGTAGTTTAATATTGTAAGGATATGTCAATTTTGTGTATGGTCACATACTTTGAGTTGAAATTTTTGTAGTGTTAGTAAAAATTACTCCTAAATATTTTAAATTTTAATATTTTAATATTTAACTAGTTTTTTTGTTAATTTTTAAGTTAGATATGATAGGTGTTGCGAATTGTTGAATTGTTTAATAGATCAAACATAACTTGTTATACTTGATGATGATCCATTTTGAAACCCACCACCATGATTAGCCACCACCAAACTATGTGAAACCTGTTGCTCCACCATGAAACAAACAAAAGAAACACCCTGAAAGCAAAAGACCCACCCCAAACACCAAGTAGCACCGAAGAAACCAGAAACTAATATTGAGAGGACTGTTATGTAAAAAAAATTCAAGTATGACCAATTATATAAAATTAAATAAAAATAAACAAAAACAAAATTCATACACAACATAGGTATTTATGTGGAGAAACCCTTTTGGTAGAAAAACCTTGCACTATAAAAGCCAACCAATATATTATTCTAATATCAACAAGATTATAATATAATTGTAGAGTAAGATTTCTCATAGGAGTAGCACAAACCACATATCTAGAGGCAACTCAACAACTATAAGACTCATACACACAACCTCCATCTCATGCATCTAATATATAGGTATACAATACATAAAACCATCAAACGATATTACAATTTAACCATAAGCTAAGGCCACAAAAAAAGTGGCACCCATCCTTATCTCTAATAATAGATTCCTATGATGTGTCAAAACACATATAACCATGTGTAACTCCTTTTTATAGTTTATTTATATGTCCAACATGTCTTTACATCTCCAATTTTCGGAGACCTAACTTTTATGGACCATAACTTTTGATTTGGGTGTCTAATTGACAACCCATTTGAATCAATGAAAAGATTGTGAAGCAATGTATCGATTTATTACTATATTTTATAGTTAAGACCACTTTCATGTCCAAAATTTCCTCCAAGGCCTTCAAATTGAACTTTGAAACTTTTAAAAGTGAAAACTTTAATATCTTCAAATCTAGACATGATCTTGCAACAAAACTTTACGAACACATTTATTTAGTTATTTCAAAGCCTTGGGGAAAATTTTACACCAATTTGTGTTCAAATGTAATCTTAATATAAATAGTAACCTCATGTGATTGCAAGGTTGAGACATCATTTTCCAAATAGTTAATTCAAGTTTATTGTGGAGATAATACCAAGCACCTGAAAGACCAAAGAGAAAGAAACCTAAAAATCAGCATGGAAAAAGGGAATTTATATTTTACTAAAGAAAAATGGGTGTGTGTAAGGTACAACAAAAAATATTATCTAGTTCATCTAAATAATTTTATCTATATCTTCCCCCTCTTTATGTATTTAACTTAGATTTTAGTTTTGAATAGATGAATGATATTCAAAATCTTTTTGACCATGGAAAAATAAGGCGCTTATAATGAAATTTTTGATAGTGATATAACTATTTAGTTTTGGTTTCAAATAGATGGATATTTATGGTTTAGAATATAAAAAATATATTTTTCTATAACTATTAATGATGACGAGTCTATAATTATTAAAAGAGAAAATTAAGTCTAAATATAGTAAATTTTGAAGAAACCCATAATTTAAGAGATAATTTCTTTAACAATTAAAATAGCATATGAAATTTGGTAAAGCTTACTAAATATGAAAATTTGGTTGGCTTCAAATGGTTTGGTTAGAAAAGGTCAATTATTCGAGGATCTCTTGAAGTCATTCTTTCAATTTGCTAAATAAAGGAAATAAACTCAAAATCCCTAAATGATGAGGTGTTTGGGTCCATTGGTATCATGTGTATTTTAATATGGGGTGTGTTGTAATGAAATAAAGTAGTTATTGACATTAATAATTTTATCTCTATAATTTATTTAAAAAAATTAATATTATTTCAAAATTGGTATAAATAGTCGTTTAGTAAGTGTGTTAAGGATTGAGTAGTCTAATATTGTAAGGATATGCCAATTTTGTGTATGGTCACATACTTTGAGTTGAAATTTTTTGTAGTGTTATTAAAAATTACTCTAAATATTTTTAAATTTTTAATATTTTAATATTTTAACTAGTTTTTGTTAATTTTTTAAAGTTAGATATGATAGATTGTTGCAATTCTATTGAATTGTTTAATAGACCAAACATAACTTGTTATGCTCGATGATGATCCATTTTGAAACCCACCACCACGATTAGCCACCACCAAATTGTGTGAAACCTGTTGCTCCACCATGAAACAAACAAAAGAAACACCTTGAAAGCAAAAGACCCACCCCAAACACCAAGCAGCACCGAAGAAACCAGAAACTAATATTGAGAGGACTGTTATGTAAAAAAAATTCAAATATGACCAATTATATAAAATTAAATAAAAATAAACAAAAACAAAATTCATACACAACATAGGTATTTATGTGGAGAAACCCTTTTGGTAGAAAAACCTTGCACTGTAAAAGGCAGCCAATATATTATTCTAATATCAACAAGATTATAATATAATTGTAGAGTAAGATTTCTCATAGGAGTAGCACAAACCACATATCTAGAGGCAACTCAACAACTATGAGACTCGTACACACAACCTCCATCTCATGCATCTAATATATAGGTATACAATACATGAAACCATCAAACGATATTACAATTTAACCATAAGCTAAGGCCACAAAAAAAGTGGCACCCATCCTTATCTCTAATAATAGATTCCTATGATGTGTCAAAACACATATAACCATGTGTAACTCCTTTTTATAGTTTATTTATATGTCCAACATGTCTTTACATCTCCAATTTTCGGAGACCTAACTTTTATGGACCATAACTTTTGATTTGGGTGTCTAATTGACAACCCATTTGAATCAATGAAAAGATTGTGAAGCAATGTATCGATTTATTACTATATTTTATAGTTAAGACCACTTTCATGTCCAAAAATTCCTCCAAGGCCTTCAAATTGAACTTTGAAACTTTTAAAAGTGAAAACTTTAATATCTTCAAATCTAGACATGATCTTGCAACAAAACTTTACGAACACATTTATTTAGTTATTTCAAAGCCTTGGGGAAAATTTTACACCAATTTGTGTTCAAATGTAATCTTAATATAAATAGTAACCTCATGTGATTGCAAGGTTGAGACATCATTTTCCAAATAGTTAATTCAAGTTTATTGTGGAGATAATACCAAGCACCTGAAAGACCAAAGAGAAAGAAACCTAAAAATCAGCATGGAAAAAGGGAATTTATATTTTACTAAAGAAAAATGGGTGTGTGTAAGGTACAACAAAAAATATTATCTAGTTCATCTAAATAATTTTATCTATATCTTCCCCCTCTTTATGTATTTAACTTAGATTTTAGTTTTGAATAGATGAATGATATTCAAAATCTTTTTGACCATGGAAAAATAAGGCGCTTATAATGAAATTTTTGATAGTGATATAACTATTTAGTTTTGGTTTCAAATAGATGGATATTTATGGTTTAGAATATAAAAAATATATTTTTCTATAACTATTAATGATGATGAGTCTATAATTATTAAAAGAGAAAATTAAGTCTAAATATAGTAAATTTTGAAGAAACCCATAATTTAAGAGATAATTTCTTTAACAATTAAAATAGCATATGAAATTTGGTAAAGCTTACTAAATATGAAAATTTGGTTGGTTTCAAATGGTTTGGTTAGAAAAGGTCAATTATTCGAGGATCTCTTGAAGTCATTCTTTCAATTTGCTAAATAAAGGAAATAAACTCAAAATCCCTAAATGATGAGGTGTTTGGGTCCATTGGTATCATGTGTATTTTAATATGGGGTGTGTTGTAATGAAATAAAGTAGTTATTGACATTAATAATTTTATCTCTATAATTTATTTAAAAAAATTAATATTATTTCAAAATTGGTATAAATAGTCGTTTAGTAAGTGTGTTAAGGATTGAGTAGTCTAATATTGTAAGGATATGTCAATTTTGTGTATGGTCACATACTTTGAGTTGAAATATTTTGTAGTGTTATTAAAAATTACTCTAAATATTTTTAATTTTTTACTATTTAAATATTTTAACTAGTTTTTTGTTAATTTTTTAAAGTTAGATATGATAGATTGTTGTGATTCTATTGAATTGTTTAATAGATCAAACATAACTTATTATACTTTCATTTGTATGTCATTATTATTGTTAAGTACCAAAAAATGATATATTTATTATGATAATATCAAGATGATTTTATGGTAGGTCATAAAAAAAGGAAAGCTGGTGAGGAGCTCAATAGGGTGAAAAAGCTATAGAGAGAGATGCACTTGACTTTGGGTGCATTATTTTCTATGCCATGACTTGCAGAAATCATCCTTTTGGTAATAAATAAGGGAATAATACAAGCAAGTTCTAGAGGGAAGAAATATGACTATTATAAATTAATTGACTTACTTAGACTTTTTTTAAACTTGGTACATCATTATGACGAGCAAACTACACATATAAAGGTATGTTATATTCCAAGCGAAATAAAATTAATTTTTTTTAAATATAATTTGATGTAATTTTTAAGAGATAATAATATTTAATATTCTTTTATAGATTTAGATATTTAATATTTTTAGTATTTTTTAATAATTAACTTTTAATATTTGAATGGCTAAAGAGTCTATTTGGGGGCAGGCGTGATGGAATTCTAAAATATTTTTGTAACAAATTTTCAAACTTATTTTTTGAAGTTTTCAATATTATGCACACTCATTGCTTCCATGAAGAAGATTTTATTAATTATTTTTAAAAATAAATTGAGAAGAAAGTTGGTTACCATAGTGAGAAGCTCAATGAAGGTGAAATAGCTATGGAGAGAGAATAAAGGAATAATACAAGCATGTTCTAGAGGGAAGAAATATGACTATTATAAGTTAATTTGATGTAATTTAATTGGATTTAGTTATTTAATATTTTTAATAATTTTTAATAACTAATTTTTATTATTTGAATGGCTGAAGAGTCTATTTGGTGGCAAACATGATGAAATTCTAAAATATTTTTGTAAAAAAAATCTTCAAACTTATTTTTTGAAGTTTTCAATATTATGCACACTCATTGCTTCCATGAAGAAGATTTTATTAATTATTTTAAACAATAAATTGAGAAGAAAGTTGGTTACCACAATCTTTGAGGAGCTCAATGAAGGTAAAAAGACTATGGAGAGAGAATAAGGGAATACTACAAGAAAATTCTAGAGGGAAGAAATATGACTATTATAAGTTAATTTGATGTAATTTAATTTGATTTTTTTTTTGAAGCTGCAGAATTGTGACCCTATAAGCTATGATCTGCCAGTCTTGAGATAATGGTAGTACTGGACTGACTCCCTCATTATACGGAATGAGGGAGACTAGAACTCGTGACCAGCAGAGCCGCAACGGAATTACTTAGCCAACCGAGCTAGGGCCCCCGCCCTTAATTTAATTTGATTTAATTATTTAATATTTTTAGTATTTTTTAATAACTAACTTTTAATATTTGTATGGTTGAAGAGTCTATTTGGTGGCAGACGTAATGAAATTCTAAAATATTTTTGTAACAAACTTCCAAACTTATTTTTTCAAGTTTTCAATATTATGCACACTCATTGCTTCCATGAAGATGATTTTATTAATTATTTGAAAAAATAAATTGAAAAGAAAGTTGGCTACCACAATCTGTGAGAAGCTCAATGAAGGTGAAAAATTTATGTAGAGAGAATAAGGGAATAATACAAGAAAGTTATAGAGAGAAGAAATATGACTATTATAAGTTAATTTGATGTAATTTAATTTGATTTAGTTATTTAATATTTTTAATATTTTTTAATAACTAACTTTTAATATTTGAATGGCTGAAGAGTCTATTTGGTGGCAGACGTGATGAAATTCTAAAATATTTTTTTAACAAATTATCAAACTTATTTTTTGAGTGGCTAAAGAAAAATATGATTATTATAAGTTAATTTGATTTAGTTATTTAATATTTTTAGCATTTTTAAAAATTAACTTTTAATATTTGAATGATTGAAGAGTCTATTTGGTGGCATTCGTGATGGAATTCTAAAATATTTTTGTAACAAATTTCCAAACTTATTTTTTGAATGGCTAAAAAAATATGACTATTATAAGTTAATTTGATGTAATAACCAACTTTTAATATTTGAATGGCTGAAGAGTCTATTTGTGGCAGACATGATTGAATTCTAAAATATTTTTGTAACAAATTTTCAAACTTATTTTTTGAATGGCTGAAGAAATATGACTATTATAAGTTAATTTGATATAGTTATTTAATATTTATAGTATATTTTAATAACTAACTTTTAATATGTGAATGACTGAAAAATTATGACTATAAGTTAATTTGATGTAATTTAATTTGATTTAGTTATTTCATATTTTTAATATTTTTTAATAACTAACTTTTAATATTTGAATGGTTGAAGAAATATGACTATTATAAGTTAATTTGATGGAATTTAATTTGATTTAGTTATTTAATATTTTTAGTATTTTTTTATATATAACTTTTAATATTTGAATGAAGAGTCTATTTGGTGGCAGACGTGATGAAATTCTAAAATATTTTTGTAAAAAAATTCCAAACTTATTTTTTAAAGTTTTAAATATTATGCACACATTGCTTTTGTGAAGATTTTTTTAATTATTTTAAAAAATAAATTGAGAACGAAGTTGGCTACCGCAATCTGTGAGGAGCTCAATGAAGGTGAAAAAGCTATGGAGAGAGAATAAGGGAATAATACAAGCAAGTTCTAGAGGGAAGAAATATGACTATTATAATTTAATTTGATGTAATTTAATTTGATTTAGTTATTTAATATTTTTTATAATTTTTCATAACTAACTTTTAATATTTGAATGGCTGAAGAGTCTATTTGGTGGCAGACGTGATGGAATTCTAAAATATTTTTGTAACAAATTTTCAAACTTATTTTTTGAAGTTTTCAATATTATGCACACTTATTGCTTCCATGAAGATGATTTTATTAATTATTCGAAAAAATAAATTGAAAAGAAAGTTGGCTACCACAATCTCTGAGGAGTTCAATGAAGGTGAAAAAACTATGGAGAAAGAATAAGGGAATAATACAAGTAAGTTCTAGAGGGAAGAAATATGACTATTATAAGTTAATTTGATGTAATTTAATTTGATTTAGTTATTTAATATTTTTAGTATTTTTTAATAACTAACTTTTAATATTTCAATGGCTAAAGAGTCTATTTGGTGGCAGATGTGGTGAAATTCTAAAATATTTTTGTAACAAATTTTCAAAGTTATTTTTTGAAGTTTTCAATATTATGCACACTCATTGCTTCCATGAAGATGATTTTATTAATTATTTAAAAAATAAATTGAGAATAAAGTTGGCTACCACAATCTGTGAGGAGCTCAATGAAGGTGAAAAAGCTATGGAGAGAGAATAAGGGAATAATACAAGCAAGTTCTAGAGGGAAGAAATATGACTATTATAAGTTAATTTGATGTAATTTAATTTGATTTAGTTATTTAATATTTTTTAGTATTTTTTAATAACTAACTTTTAATATTTGAATGGTTGAAGAGTCTATTTGGTGGCCGATGTGATGGAATTCTAAAATATTTTTGTAACAAATTTCCAAACTTATTTTTTGAAGTTTTTCAATATTATGCACACTCATTGCTTCCATGAAGATGATTTTATTAATTATTTGAAAAAATAAATTGAGAATAAAGTTGGCTACCACAATATGTGAGGAGCTCAATGAAGGTGAAAAAGCTATGGAGAGAGAATAAGGGAACAATACAAGCAAGTTCTAGAGGGAAGAAATATGACTATTATAAGTTAATTGACTTGCTTAGACTTTTTAGAAACTTGGTACATCATTATGACGAGCAACCTGCACATATAAAGATATGTTATTTTCTATGCCATGACTTGCAGAAATCATCCTTTTGGTAATAAATAAAGGAATAATACAAGCAAGTTCTAGAAGAAAGAAATATGACTATTATAAGTTAATTGACTTGCTTAGACTTTTTCGAAACTTGATACATTATTATGACGAGCAACCTACACATGTAAAGTATGTTATTTAAAATTATTTTAAAAAAAGTATAATTTGATGTAATTTTTAAGAGATAATAATATTTAATATTTTTTTAATAGATTTAGTTATTTAATATTTTTAGTATTTTTTAATAACTAACTTTTAATATTTGAATGGTTGAAGAGTCTATTTGGTGGTAGACGTGATGAAATTCTAAAATATTTTTGTAACAAATTTTCAAACTTATTATACTTTAATTTGATGTCATTATTATTGTTAAATACCAAAAAATGATATATTTATTATGATAATATCAATATGATTTAATGGTAGGTTATTAAAAAAGGAAAGTTGGTGAGGAGCTCAATGAAGGTGTGACTTGTAGAAATCATCCTTTTGGTAATAAATAAGGGATTAATACAAGCAAGTTCTAGAGGGAAGAAATATGACTATTATAAGATAATTGACTTGCTTAGACTTTTTTGAAACTTGGTACATCATTATGACGAGCAACTTGCACATATAAAGGTATGTTATATTCCAAGTGAAATAAAATTAATCTTTTTCAAATATAATTTGATGTAATTTTTAAGAGATAATAATATTTAATATTTTTTTATAGATTTAGTTATTTAATATTTTTAATATTTTTCAATAACTAACTTTTAATATTTGAATGACTAAAGAGTCTATTTGGTGGCAGATGTGATGGAATTCTAAAATATTTTTGTAACAAATTTCCAAACTTATTTTTTGAAGTTTTCAATATTATGCACACTCATTACTTCGATGAAGATGATTTTATAAAAAATAAATTGAGAAGAAAGTTGGCTACCACAATTTGTGAGGAGCTCACTGAAGGTGAAAAAACAATGGAGAGAGAATAAGGGAATAATACAAGCAATTTCTAGAGGGAAGAAATATGACTATTATAAGTTAATTTGATATAATTTAATTTGATTTAGTTATTTAATATTTTTAGTGTTTTTTAATAACTAACTTTTAATATTTGAATTGTTGAAGAGTCTATTTGGTGGCAAACATGATGGAATTTTAAAATATTTTTGTAACAAATTTCCAAACTTATTTTTTGATGTTTTCAATATTATGCACACTCATTGCTTCAATGAAAATGATTTTATTAATTATTTGAAAAAATAAATTGAGATGAAAGTTGGCTACCACAATCTGTAGGAGCTCAATGAAGGTGAAAAAACTATAGAGAGAGAATAAGGGAATACAAACAAGTTCTAGAGGGAAGAAATATGACTATTATAAGTTAATTTGATGTAATTTAATTTGTTTTAGTTATTTAATATTTTTAGTATTTTTAAATAACTAACTTTTAATATTTGAATGGCTGACGAGTCTATTTGGTGGCAGACGTGATGGAATTCTAAAATATTTTTGTAACAAAATAAATTGAGAAGAAAGTTGGCTTCCACAATCTCTCAGAGCTCAATGAAGGTGAAAAAGCTATGGAGAGAGAATAAGGGAATAATACAAGCAAGTTCTAGAGGGAAGAAATATGACTATTATAAGTTAATTTGATGTAATTTTTAAGAGATAATAATATTTAATACTTTTTTATAGATTTAGTTATTTAATATTTTTAGTATTTTTTAATAACTAACTTTTGAAAAATAAATTGAGAAGAAAGTTGGCTACCACAATATGTGAGGAGCTCAATGAAGGTGAAAAAGTTATGGAGAGAGAATACGAGAATAATACAAGCAAGTTCTAGAGGGAAGAAATATGACTATTATAAGTTAATTTGATGTAATTTAATTTGATTTAGTTATTTAATATTTTTAATATTTTTTAATAACTAACTTTTAATATTTGAAGGGCTGAAGAGTCTATTTGGTGGGAGACGTGATGAAATTCTAAAATATTTTTTTAACAAATTTCCAAACTTATTTTTAAAGTTTTCAATATTATGCACACTCATTGCTTCCGTGAAGATGATTTTATTAATTATTTTTAAAAATAAATTGAGAATAAAGTTTGGCTACCACAATCTGTGAGGAGCTCAATGAAGGTGAAAAAGCTATGGAGAAAGAATAAAGGAATAATACAAGCAAGTTCTAGAGGGAAGAAATGTGACTATTATAAGTTAATTTGATGTAATTTTTTAAAAAGAAGGGGTAAAATTTTTTATTCAATTAGAACCAAAGTACAAAGCAAAGGCCAGAGGCCCACCAAAAAAGAGCACCACCAGACCAACCAGCAACAACACTACCTATTCATGTCCTCCACTAATAACCTCTCGAGGGTCTCAAGATAGTTAGAAGAAAGCTCATCCTTTCCACTGATATCCCAGCCATCCACATTCTCAGAGGCCCACTTCGCAAGACAATCAGCTACTTTGTTCCACTCTCTAGGGATATGACAAAAGGAGACAGAATCCAAGGAGCTGCAAAGACTCAAAATCTGTCTTCCCACAGAAGCCAATTGCCAACTAACATCATCCAACCTCTGATTGTTCAACAAATCCACAACAATCTGAGAATCTGACTCACAGATGATCCTCCTCCACCCTAAAGAGCATCCACGCTCAACAACAGTCTTAATAGCAAGGGCCTCCATCAGATTATTAGACTGCTGCCCTTTGTAACTAGAGAAGAGAAAGACCACA
Source organism: Sequoia sempervirens (assembly GCA_007258455.2). NCBI lineage: Eukaryota > Viridiplantae > Streptophyta > Pinopsida > Cupressales > Cupressaceae > Sequoia > Sequoia sempervirens. The sequence goes on along the minus strand of VDFB02273283.1, from coordinate 4,698 downwards.
CCACCATCATTACCTCTACCAATACCCCCACACTAGCATGACTAGGGTTCCCACGAGAAGAACCATCAGTATTAATCTTTAGGACCCCCACCGGGGGAGGCATCCACTTCCCAGCCCGACAAACACGTTGCCGAACCTGACGGGGCCTTCTGCTAGCAAAGCCACCCTGGCTACTATCCTCCAAGCTCAAATTCTGCACAATATCAAGATCACTAGGGTTAGGATTTTTGGACATGTCACACTTAGCCGAAATAGTCTCCTGAAGCCTGCTAATTATCTTCTTCCACAATTGAAGATTTCCCAAATTGGAACCACAAAAAACTCTACGGTTCCTCTCCAACCAAATGTTCCAAAGAATGAAAATAGGCCCAATAGACCAGGCCACCTGAAGGAAAGGAGTCTTTGCTGGTGGTCTGCCCAAACTTTCCCAAAAGTCAATCAAGGAGGTAGCATGAATGCACCCATGATGCCAAGCCTCCCACCACCTATGCCATAACTCTCTAGAGTAAGGGCAAAGAAAGAACAAGTGGGAGGTACACTCCTCACTGTGAGAACAAAGAAGGCAAATAGAGGGTCCTTGAAAGCCACGTTTGCGAAGATTTTCCCACGTGAGGCACTTCCTCTGAGCAACCAACCATAAGAAAAAATTGCATTTGGGCCAAGAGAAGTTATCCCAAACCTTCTTCCACCAGTGCACCTCAGCAGGACCATATAAGTTCTTGTCGAGCATAGCATAGCCTTGGGCAACAGTAAATTTACCCTTTGGACTAGGATTCCAAGCCAGAACATCCCTCCCATTAAGGGAGCTGCAAAGCCTAGCCTCCAAAACTCTAGAAAGAACAGCACGATCCTCATCAGATCCACCCACAGGCCACTCCTGTGGGTCCTTCCAGCAAGCCACCACCGCCTGCCCAATACGCTTGACAGTTTTAAAATGCTCCACCTTAACCCAACCGGCCTCAGAAAAAATATGGCAAAGAGGCTGAAGCTGAGGAAAACTAGAAAGAATGGGAGGGTGGCCATCCCAAGAGTCCTGCCAAAACAAAACATCGGAGCCTCTATTACAGATCCAAAAGAGGCCCTCCTTAATCAGCTGAGCACCCTTCTTAAGGGTATCCCAAATACACGAACCTTTACCCAACAAAGGAAGACACAACACATCGAGGCAATCAGCACCCGAAAGATACTTGTGGGTCAGAATCTTAGCCCAATCCTGATCTTGATTGTTACACCACCTCCAGTACAGTTTGGCAGCCAAGGCAGTGATAGCAAGAGCCATAGACCTAAGACCAAGGCCCCCAGCATGCTTAGGCCTGCACACAGACTCCCACTTGACCAAGCTCCATTTTGAGGAAAGAAGGTTGCCAGACCAAAGAAATTGCCGAGACAAGGCATCAAATTCCCGCACAAAGGTGGACGGGGGAACCTGCACACAACACCTATAAATGGGAAGAGACTGCACCACCGTCTTAAGAAGAATCATTCTCCCAGCAGAGGATAGCCATCGGTGAGTCCAATGGCTAACCCTACTTCGAAATTTATCCAAAATACCCTGCCAATAATCTCTCCGCTGTCCTCCCAAGGCCAAGGGGATCCCAAGGTACATCAAAGGAAGAGAACCGATCTGAAATCTAAGGATCCTAGCAATCCTGCTCTGAATAAGCTGAGGAGTATTAAAGAAATAAATAGAAGATTTATCATCATTAATACGCTGACCAGAAGCCTTCAGATAGATATCTAAGGCTCGCCTGAAGTTCACCGCCTCACTAATTCTAGCCAAACCCATTAGCCCAGTATCATCCACAAACTGAAGATGAGAGTAGGAAGGGAGAAGGTTGCTCCAGCTCCAACCATGGATAAGACCCTGTCTCACCTGAGATTTAATAAATCTTCCAAGACCCTCCGCCATGATAATGAATAAGTAAGGGGATAAAGGATCCCCTTGCCGGAGTCCCCGAGAAGCACTAAACAAATCTGAAGGTTCCCCATTAATGAGAACAGAGAATGAGGTAGAGGTCACACAGCTAAGAACCCAGTTCACCCATTCCTCAGCAAAGCCAAAAGCCAAGAGAGTTTTCTGTAAGAATTCCCAACTCACCCGATCATAAGCTTTAGACATGTCAAGTTTAATAAACATAGCCTTCTCCTTAGAATTAGCCATAGAATGAACAGCTTCCATGGCTATCACAACACCATCCAAAATTTGTCTCCCTTCAACAAAACCACCCTGCTTAGCCGAGATCAGAGAACCAAGGAGTGGTTTGAGCCTCTCAGCAATCAATTTGGTGATAATCTTGTAAACAACGTTACATAACGCAATAGGCCTGAATTGAGCTAACTGGTTAGCTCCTTCCAACTTAGGTATGAGGGCCAAGAAGGTAGAATTCATAGACTTGAGCATCTGTTTGTTCCTAAGAGATTCTTGGACCACCTCAAGGAGATCAAACTTTATAATTTCCCAGAACTCTTGAAAAAACTCAATTGGAAACCCATCCGGACCAGGGGCCTTACCTTTTTTCATATTAAAAACCACTTTCTCCAACTCAGGTAACAAGATAGGACATAAGAGAGTCCCATTCATTTCAGCAGAGACCAAGTGGGGAATACAATCCATGATGGCCTGCTCCTCAGCCCAAGCAGCAAGATTCTCCCTAGAAAAGAGGTTTGAAAAATAATTGACTGCCTCCCTGGATATATCAGCATAGGACGAGAGTAGAGCCCCATCCTGTGAAACAAGAGAGGAGATAGAATTTCCTTGTCTTCGAGCCTTAACTGAATTATGAAAGAAAGCAGTGTTCCTATCCCCCTCTTGAAGCCAATCAATACGAGATTTTTGCTTCTAGAAGATCTCTTCTCGAAGTTCCCACTCTTCTAAACTCTTCAGGGCCAAGGACTCAGCCATACTAAGGGCAGAGGTCAACCCCTGATCCCGAATCTGATGAGTGATGGTATCCAACTTGGACTGGGCAGCCATCTTATGAGCTTGAAGGTTCCCAAAACATTGTTTATTCCATCTCTTGAGTCTAAACTTCACATGCTGAAGCCGCTTACTAAAAGTGAACATGGCTGTCCCATGAGAAGGCATCCCCTCATGCCACCAGTCCAGCATAAGCTCCTGAAGAGATGGATCTCGTAACCACATCAATTGGAATTTGAAGGAGGGATTTTTGGTGACACCATAAGCGGTGACAGAAAGCTTTATGGGCCAGTGATCAGAGCCCCTCCAATCAAGAATTTCAGAACTGGTAGTCAACCTACTATTCAACCAATAACAGGAGACAAGAAATCTATCAAGCCTTTCAGAGATAGCCTCCACACCACATCTCCTATTATTCCAGGTAAAGACACCATTGGAAGGCTTCACATCAATGAGATTCAAGGAACCAATCATATCCCTGAGAAGATGAGCAGAAGGGTCTAACCTGGCTAACCCACCACGTTTTTCATCTAAGCAAGTAACAACATTAAAATCACCAGCCATAATCAATGGGAGAAACGGGTCCAAGGCTCGAATTAAACGAATGTGAGCCCAGAGATTAACCTTACCTGAAAGATCCGTAGGAGCATAAATATTAGATAAGAGACATCTTTCTCCAGTAGCAAAACAAGAAGCAACCAGAGAAATGGAAGACCGACTAGACATCCAACATAAGGGGGAAACTTTCCTCGGATTCCAAAAGCAAGCCACACCCCCTGCACTGTTCAAAGCACCTACCCCCTGCCAATTGCCTTGGGGCCAGATACGCGAAGCACAATTAGCTAGCCCATCTATAGTAAGCTTAGTTTCCTGGATAAAGACCACATCAGGTGACTGAGATTCAATTAATCTGCAAACAACCTTTTGTCTAGGGATGCTGTTCAAACCCCTTACATTCCAAGATAAAATAATCATTTATGGGGGTGAGAGAAATGGGAATCAATGGGCTTTATAGACCCAGACTCAACCAAAGTATCACCCATAAGCTTAACCTTCTCTTGATCAGTCTTCCTTCCACTCTTTGATGGTTTATCAAGAGGCCCCTTTTTGAAGGATTTCTGCTGTAAGCCTAGTGTGGGAGGAGCTTTGTTACTCCTTGCAGGATCTGAGGCCCCCCTAGGAGCAGGGGGATCAGGAACCACCGCAGCAGAGTCCTTCGGAGTCAGTGACCCCTGGAGAACCCCGAAATCCTGAGCATGAGCCGAAGGATCCATAGCCTTCTGATCCTTCTGATGAACCCCTAGAGATAGAATTTGGTCCTCTTTCCTTGCATCCTCGTCCTGAACATCTTGCAGACCCTTAGCCCCAGAAGAGAGCTCAACAGGAATACCCTCCTCCTGGGTCAAATCATCAAGAACCTCAAATCTGTTAAAGTTGCTTTCATTCTGCCTATCCATCCAAGATCTCTTTCTGCCCTTGCCTTTGTTATGGGACTTGACCGGAATAAAACCCTCATTATCCACAGGTTCATTAGACATTGGAGCCTTTCCCTTGTCCCCCTTGGGAGGTCCAGAAGCAGCAGAGGGGGAGGGTTTAAATCTAGGGCATTTGCGGTGTAAATGTCCATATTCATGACAAATTATGCATCTGAAGGGTAGGGTTTCATAATCCAGCTGTTGGATCCAAGAAGAAGATCCCATGCGAATTTCCATAGAGTCTGGCAATGGATTATTTAAATCAACTTCAACACAGATTCGAGCAAAAGAAATTACCTTACGGTC
>VDFB02273282.1:0-12426 GCA_007258455.2 Sequoia sempervirens | reverse complement strand
TTGGATTAAAATGAGCCCCGTGCTAGTGTGAGGAAAAAGTGTTGTGTCTGATCTCTCCTTGCTTCATGCAATCTGGGAGATCAAACAACAAACGTACTTCCTTACTTTTGTATATCTTTAGAGAGCCTGCCACCCCACTTTGAAAGGTGGGAATGACCCAAGCAATAATGAGCTAAATCCAAGCTCTTTTGAACCACTATATAAAAAATGTATTTGTGATGAAAGTCCTAAGCAACAAGTGTGAATGTGTCATGCTGATAAGTGCCACCCCTAGTGTCAACGTGAAAAATCAAAATCCTTTCTTAGGAAGGGACTAGGAGGCCTCTCGATTGAAATAATCTTGAGCTAATCTTGTCGCTTGTATGGCCACCTTGAATGAAACTCCTTACTAAGAACCAATTGTTTAGAGGCCAAAAACCTTTATGCTTGTTGGTGCAAGAACAGTCGTTTTGAAGCCACCCCACATTTTATTATTCATTGTAGAAATAGAAAAATTATTTGGATCTGTGGATCTTAAGGATTTGAGATTTGGTGGTCCCGAGAAGTGTGTGTCGTGGAGGGGAGCTAGTGTCACCAATTCTCTAGCTATTCACATTATCTTAATGTTTGGAGAAATCCAAGTGGGGATTAAACAAGTAGTATCTTTTGAACCTAAGGTGGTAAATGCTTGTGAGTTAGTTTAACGCTTTGCTTGGTTCCAAAACATTGCAAACAAACATCAACAAAGTCTTTTCAAAATTTCAAACCCTTTGGTCTAAGTATGGATACCCTTTGACAAAACCTTCATATTAATGCTTGTCCTAAGAATTTATTCTTAGAGACTTCTAAATATTTTGGTTTATATCTCAATCCACACTTCCCAAAGTTAACTTAGGTAACTATGCCCTTGACTTCATCCTTTTCACGAAATGGACTTTGTGGAATTGATGATATTTTTGACATAGACATTTATTTTGAACTTAATCAAGACAAGTGTTTGTGGTAAAAGAAACTCACTTAAGCAAGATAAATTGAAAAATTGAATGCCACATGATCATTTGGAGACCAATCATTCCTGTTGAACAACTCGACCTTATTCCCACTATAATTCAACCAAACTTGAACTCATTAAAGGAGAAAAAATTGATATAATTAGTAGTTTGAGAAGCTTCACTTTTGAAACAAAAGAAACACCAAACTAGTGGAGAAACACGACATATATCATAGACAAAGAAGAGGAACAAGCTGATATTGTGGCTAGAAGGCCCATATTGTACCACCACTTGTGTGCTAATAAATATCCCCTTTTTCATGATCTTAACTTCTCTAGATGATCTCACACAAAATCAAAATCCTCGAGAGAAGGTCTACATGTCGCTATTTCAAACTTAGACATCATAGTTCAAAGCACATTAGAAGACGTATCCTAAGGTAGTACCACAATAGGAACAAGTTGGTAACACAATTTTATAGATATCCCATTGAATAATCCAAACATGTATGCTCAATACGAACCTCTCATTTAAGCAAAACATAAGTCTTTTTTCCAAACTTAGGCTTAGATGATCTCATGCAAAATCAGAACCCCCAAGAGAAGGTCTTGTTAACACAAGGATTTGCACCCGAAGATAAGTTGAAAAACTCAATAAATCTTGTGCACATGGGACTATTCTCAGGCTGTAGGTATCCTATGGTGAGAATAGACCTCCAGGTTTTGGGTTGGTTCCCTTTGGATTTTCTTGTAACACTGGTTTTGAAGCAAAAACTAAAAAACTGGAAAATGGTGATTCACCAACTAAAGATATGATTTGAAATCTGAGAAAAGTCACAAAAAAATCAAGAAAGTTTAATAATTTCACAACACAAAGATTTATGTCTGCAAAAATAATTTTATGTAAGGCTCTGATTGTTCTAATGCTTTAATTGAAGGAAAATAGTGATGTTTTCACAAATTTAAATGCAAGAGAAAGAGATCACTAACATAAACCTTCACTATGACATAAAATTCTTTGATTTCAGCATCGAAGGAATTTGATAAAATAAAGGATAACACAAAATTTTATCATGTAACTAACAACCAACACTAAATAACAAAGAAATAAAGTGAAGGAAATAACTTTCTATTAAGAAATAAGGAAAATCTACATTACAAATCTGTAGTACTCATGAGAAATGAGTTACAAAGTAAAGAATAATCTGCTCCTGCAACATCCAAACTCAGAACTAGAGAAAATAAGAGAGAAGAGGACTTATAGAAAAGGCTCTCAAAATTCAAATTTGGATTTTGGCTCCAAGAAAAGATGTGTTGTCCTTCTTCTCCTCCAAACAAGGCATGAAACTGAAGATGCTCCTCCAAATATGCAAAAAGAGTTGTCAAAATTCAAAACAACCCTATGGGTCGTATACAACTGAAAATGCCTCAAAAAGAGGATCATAACTGAAAGTGAACTTCAGTTTCAGGCCTCAAAACACTCCTTGATTGAAGTCAAGTCAAATTGAACTCAAAACTGATGTAGAACTCTTAAATAACTACCTCACAACCCCTAATTTCCTTCAACATGTTGGCACAATTCTCTCAATCATCTTCATGATTCAAGCAAGCTCTTAAAGCTTTATTTGACTCCTTTTTGACCAATATAATGAAGGCACTTTATCTTGCATTTGAAATATCATTTATTATTATTTTTTAAAAGTGATTTATAATTATCACTCAAAAATAAAGATTTACATCTTGGAATAAATGCAAAAATAAATAAAGTCCTATCTTTATTTTACATTTTATAAATAACTTTTATCTAAAGTGATTAATATTAATCACTTAAATAAAGTTATACAAATTTATATTTAAATGTAAAATAAAAATTTTAATAGAGCCAAATATAAGGCTTCTTTTGACTTAACTTTTTGAAAACTCAAAAGAATTCAAAAAGAAAAATGAAAGGCATAAGAAATGCCATGCACAAAAGAAGTGAATGGAGTTTTAAACAAAAACTTTAAAAATCTCAAAGGCAAAAAAAATTGCCTTTCCTCCAATGCATCCTAGGGTTTCATTAACCCTAAATGAATGATATTCATTCATTTCATTTGTATTCATTTTGTTGCTGCCATGAAGAGAGCGTCGCCATGCCTACCCTAGGCCAAGTTTGAGCTCTGTTAATCTCTGCATCTTGTTGTTTTTGGAAGATTTCTGGAGGTCTAAGATGGTAAGCTTGATTCTTGTGTTTAAAATCCGGAAACTTCATTTATTTTTAAAAGCTTTTGAAAAAAAATTAGCCGCGAATTCTGTGCTTTTTCTAATAAATTTCTCTGTGAAATTTGTTGTATTCCTTTTGCTTTTCCCTGAAGATTTCCTTTGAAGAAAACGTGGTAAATCTTATCATGTTGAAGACTTTAAAAATTCTCAAACAATAAAAGCTTTTGAAAGCTTTTTTCTTCCTCTGAGGCCGCGGCTATATTGTTGTTAGTGTTTTTCTTGGCCACCATGACTATGTTGTTGAAAGCCTCTTTATTTCTATCTTTTTGTTTTTTTAATGAATGAGATTTTGCATTTCCCTTTCTAGCTGAGGATTCCTTCATTTCTGAGAATGGGTATTTGATTTTGCAACTGTATTTTGCATTAAATACTCATGCTTAGGCTGCAGCTATAAACTCCATTTATATCTGACAAAAATCTTTGAGCTTATCATGCTTCTAATAAAGACACATATTTGCATATGCTTGATTGAAAAGATCATTCATTTTGTTGTATTGAAGTTCAAATAATATTCTCTGTTGAAACTTTTTATGGCTGCTCTCATTATATGTAAAAAAACCTTGATATATAAGTGGCTGCAATTCTCTGTTTTTGTGCATATTTTGGCCACTTTATTTCCTTAAAAACACAAGTTGAACATCTTTTTTTTGTATTTTCTACACATCTTTAACTTTGAATGTGAGAAAACAAAAGTTTCTCCATCCCAAGCATAAATGTTTTCCATAGAATGAACTTTCAACATAATAACATTTACGTAGTTTGCATTGAATTTGATAAAAAAATATTCATTAAAATGTTGAGAACTATGTTTTAACCTTGATTTAATCACATTTCAATGAACTTACTGTCCCCTGTAGCTTCATCATTTTATTGAAAAGAAAAAAAACAATGATGTTGGTTCTAACTCAGATTTAAATGTGACGACTTCTTCATCTGTTACTCTTAAAGTTCTTGCTGAAAATATATTTCATATCCGTCCACCATCTCTGAGTTACTTGACTTCATAATACAGAGATTAAGTAGATGAAATAATGTCGTATAATTTGCAGAAGATTATGTTATTTTTTTATGATGCTTTCTTGGCATTTTCCTCTGCACTTTACAACTATAGCTTGCATTTTTTCAATGATTATGAAATCATGTTTTTTCCTGAATCTGCATTATCTTTACTCTTGTTAACTGAACATTGCAATCTCCATTTGAACTTTTCCTCAAGGAAAATGACTTGTTTCCTTTCTGAAATGGTCAAGAAATCTATTATAAAGAAAACATGCATTTAAACATATAAAAGCACGGCGTCAACAGGAATGTTATAACGGCTCCATATGGACAGCTTTTTCGGAGGTTCAAGAAAATGATGTTGATCCTTTGATTTTGGTCAGGCCGGTACAGAAGCTGAGTTCCACTTTGGAATATTTTAACCCCACCTCATTTTGAAATCAACAATCAACATTATTTATTTTCTCACATGATGTTGCCTTACCAGCGTCTCCATTCAATGATCTCTTTGCCTGATTCCGGAGATTCCCATTGTTCACGGTATTCATCGGTTTGAAAACCAATATCCATCCCATAAACCCTGTTCAAACCGTCCGCCGCTTCGTAAGAAAACACCAACATTGATACGTCTGATACATTCAAAAAGCTTTTATTGTTTGAGAATCTTTCAAGTCTTGAGCAGGATAAGATTTGCCATGTTTTCTTCAAAGGAAATCTTCAGGGAAAAGCAAAAAGAATACAACAAATTTCACAGAGAAATTTATTAGAAAAAGCACAGAATTCACGGCTAATTTTTTTCAAAAGCTTTTAAAAAAAAATGAAGTTTCATGATTTTAAACACAAGAATCAGGCACTGTCTATAGAGGCAACAATTTCTACCGGGACATCCATGCATGGCATGGATGATGCCTCCCTCGTTTCTCTCGCCCTCCGTGCAACACAGACCTGTCCTCCTGCAACTGACGGTTAAATAATTCTTTTGTGCAATGTTTTGTCGTGCTCCAGTTTTGGGGTTTGTGCAGCCGTCCATCTCTATAATATATAATATTAAAATTATATAAGTTACGGGGAAACTTTTACAAATTTTTTTAAAATTTTTATTTTTTAAAAAAATTATTTATTTTTATTAACATTTCTATCTATATTATTTATTATAATTTTTATATGCATAGAATTAATATTTTTATTTATATTAAATTTTAAAGCGAAAAACAATATTTTACATTTCTATCTTTTATTTTTAAAAATTTATTTTTTATTGTGGAAAATCTTTTGTCTTTCTTATGATAGATTATTGAGTAATCACAAATGTTGATTAAAAAAACATAGTCAAATTTTTTTAAAATAAATTAGATGATATATATTTACAATTTTGAATGATAAAAATAGACTTTAAAATTTAATAATTATTGATTTTAATTAATGAAATTGACTTAACAGTTTTAAAAAAATTAATAAGAAATTTAATAAAAATGCTTATAAAACCTTTTAATTAAGTTAAACAAATATTATGAAAGTTAATTTACAAAGTTAGTTTTCAATCAAAATTAGTTTTCTATTGTTATTTTTAAAAATAAATTAGTTTACAAAATATTATATGATTGGGAAGCTTTTAAGTGGAAAAAAAAAATGAAAATCTAATAACTAAGATATATCTAAAATAAAATAAAGTTGAAAATCTAAAATAAAGGAAAAGCTGCCAATATATTATCTAAATATAGATACATAATATTGTAAAGATTTATATACATAAATTATATAAAATTTATTATATTTTTATTCTATTAAATTAATAAACAAAATTATTTATCAAACATCAAACATAAATCTAGTGTATAAAAGTGTATATCTAAAAATTGTAACTTTTTTTTAATGATAAATAATTTTATTTATTAAATTAATTAAATAAGGGGTTGGGGCCCTAGCTTGGTTGGCTAAATCTTTCTGTAGCAGGAGGTTGGTCACAAGTTTTAGTCTCCCCCACCCCCGTGGTATCGGAGGCGTGTCGCGCATCACGGCCACGCTAAAAGTTTACCAGCGCACTTGGTAAGGGGGTCATGCTACTCCATTCCCAGAATCTAAAAAAAAAATTAAATAAAAATATATTAAATTTTCTATAATTTATGTATATAAATCTTTATAATATTATCTATCTATATTTAACATTTCTAAGAGATTAATAATTCTATGTATATCAAGATATCTTTTAAATATCTTAATAAAATATTTTACGAACTTAAATTTTCAACTTTCCTTTTTCACTTGCAAAGACACCAACCTAATATCATGCATCAAAGACACCAACCTAAAATAAATTAAGATATACACTTTTATACACTAGAAAAAATGACCAACCTAAAATAATATAAAACTAGAAAAAAAGTTAGGATGTACACTTGTATACTCTACAATTAATTAAAGATTACCTTTATTAATAATTTGTTGCTAATAATTATGACATATTTCATCATTTTTAAGAATGTATTTATGTTTGCTAAATAATTTTGTTTATTAATTTAATAAAATAAAAAATATATTAGATTTTGTATAATTTATATATATAAATTTTTAAAGTATTATCTATCTATATTTAACATTTCAAAGTTATTAATAATTCTATGTATATCAAATATCCTTTTAATATCTTAATAAAAAATATTTTACTAACTTAAATTTTCAACTTTCTTTTTCCACTAGAAAAGACACCAACCTATTATCATGCATCAAAGACATAAACTTAAAATAATGTAAAACTAAAAAAAAAATTAAGATATACACTTTTATACTCTTCAATTAATTAAAGATTACCTTTATTAATAATTTGTTGTATTTATGTTTGATAAATAATTTTGTTTATTAATTTAATAAAACAAAAATATATTAAATTTTATATAATTTATATATATAAATCTATATAATATTATCTATTTATATTTAACATTTCTAAGTTATTAACATTTCTAATCTTAAAGATTGTTAAATTAATATTATAAAATTATTATTCACCTAGAAATGTTAAATATCTTAATGTTAAATATTAATTTTTTGTTTGTAAAATTTAATATAAATAGAAATGTTAATAACAAAAAAAATTAAATTTTAAAAAATTAAAGATTAAAAAAAAAATATGTTAAAGCTTCAGCCCCATAACTTATATGTTTTTAATATTATATATTATGGAGGTGGGCGGCGACACAAACCCCAAAACTGAAGCACGACAAAACACAACACAGAAGAATTATTTCAACCGTCAGTTGCAGGAGGACAGGTCTGTGTTGCATGGAGGGTGAGAGAAACGGGGGAGGCAGCATCCATGCGATGCATCCATGCCCCGGTAGAAATTGTTGCCTCTATAGACAGTGCCCAAGAATCAAGCTTACCATCTCAGACCTCCAGAAATCTTCCAAAAACAACAAGATGCAAAGATTAACAGAGCTCGAACTTGGCCTAGAGCAAGCATGGTGACGCTCTCTTCATGGCAGCAACAAAATGAATACAAATGAAATGAATGAATATCATTCATTTAGGGTTAATGAAACCCTAGGATGCATTGGAGGAAAGGTAATTTTTTTTGCCTTTAAGATTTTTAAAGTTTTTGTTTAAAACTTCATTCACTTCTTTTGTGTGTGGCATTTCTTATGCCTTTCATTTTTCTTTTTGAATTCTTTTGAGTTTTCAAAAAGCTAAGTCAAATGAAGCCTTATATTTGGCTCTATTAAAAAAAATATTTTACATTTAAATATAAATTTGTATAACTTTATTTTAAGTGATTAATATTAATCACTATAAACATTATGTAAAATGTAAAATAAAGATAGACTATTTATTTTGCATTTATTCACATATGTACCTATTTTGGAGTGATAATTATAAATCACTTTTAAAAAATAATAATAAATGATATTTCAAATGCAAGATAAAGTGCCTTCATTATATTGGTCAAAAAGGAGTCAAATAAAGCTTTAAGAGCTTGCTTGAATCATGGAGATGATTGAGAGAATTGTGCCAACATGTTGAGGGAAATCAGGGGTTGTGAGGTAGTTATTTAAGAGTTCTACATCAATTTTGAGTTCAATTTGACTTGACTTCAATCAAGGAGTGTTTTGAGGCCTGAAACTGAAGTTCACTTTCAGTTATGATCCTCTTTTTGAGGCATTTTCAGTTGTATACGACCCATAGGGTTGTTTTGAGTTTTGACAACTCTTTTTGCATATTTGGAGGAGCATCTTCAGTTTCATGCCTTGTTTGGAGGAGAAGAAGGACAACACATCTTTTCTTGGAGCCAAAATTCAAATTTGAATTTTGAGAGCCTTTTCTATAAGTTCTCTTCTCTCTTATTTTCTCTAGTTCTAAGTTTGGATGCTGCGGGAGCAGATTATTCTTTACTTTGTAACTCATTTCTCATGAGTTGTACAGATTTGTAATGCAGTTTTTCCTTATTTCTCAATAGAAAGTTATTTCCTTCACCTTATTTCTTTGTTATTTAGTGTTGGTTGTGAGTTACATGATAAAATTTTGTGTTATCCTTTATTTTATCAAATTCCTTTGATGTTGAAAGCAAAGAATTTTATGTCATAGTGTAGGTTTATGTTAGTGATCTCTTTCTCTTGCATTTAAATTTGTGAAAACGTCATTGTTTTCCTTCAGTTAAAGCATTAGAATAGTCAGAGCATTACATAGAATTGTTTTTGCAGACATAAATCTCTGTGTTGTGAAATTATTAAACTTTCTTGATTTTTTTGTGAGTTTTCTCAGATTTCAAATCATATCTTTAGTTGGTGAATCACCATTTTCCAGTTTTTTAGTTTTTGCTTCATCCTTCTATCCTTTACCTCTATTTAAAAACCAGTGTTACAAGAAAATCCAAAGGGAACCAACCCAAAACCTGGAGGTCTATTCTCACCATAGGATACCCACAGCCTGAGAATAGTCCCATGTGCATAGGATTTATTGAGTTTTTCAACTTATCTTCAGATGCAAATCCTTGTGTTAACAATTTTGGCACGCCCAGTGGGACTGTCGAATTAAGACAATTTAGGAATTTTAAGTTCTTGTTGGTTTTGATGTGCAACTAGCAAGTTTCAAGCCTTTCAAGAGGTTATTGAAGTACATTTGGTGACTCTGTGAGTAGAACAGAAAGATCAACATTTTTAGCAATAGGTGTGTGGAAGAAGCAAACCAGTGCATCATTGAGAATATCAAAGTATATAGAAAATGGTGTTTTTCACAATATCATCAGCCTTTGGAGGTAGTGCAAATAACACCATGGCGACTCCAATTTAATATCAGCTAGTTTGAGCAGCCCAGGTACCTACAATTAAAGGAGGTTTGTTGTCTAGACTTGCCATGTCTTATGTCTTATGTTTTACTCTTGCAATGCCTAGTTATCAACAGTACAATGATTTTCCATCTCCATTCTATGAAAATCCTACATATATACCCTCATATCAGCCATGTCACACAGAACAACTTGTTGTTTTTATGTCAAATGACCCTATAACAACGGATTACCAGCATTTTCACCATTTTTACCACCCTCCCACTCTTGCTCAACCTTCATATAAGCTAATACATGATCATAACCAACCTCAAAAACACCCTTACCCGAACATATTGGATTTGATCCAACAATTTAACCATATGTTGTTGGATCTGAGCCAAAATCTTGACTGTATGAAGATTAATGATATTAGTAAGGTGTTCTCACACATGAATAGAATGTTGGTTGATATTAAGAAGTAGAAAAAGACCATTATGCAACAACAAGAAATGGTTGAACTAGCCTATTTTTGTGATCAAAATTTGAAGACACAGAGGATACAATTTGAAGGAAGTCTTGAACGCGAGATAGTTGCTAGGGAGGAGCAAAGGAAGTTGTTGTTTGCTCGGGTGCAAATCCTTGTCTTAACAGGTCTACAGGTCGTCACTTCAAACTTAGGAATCTTAGTCCAAAAGCCATCAAAAGACACCTTTTAGCACTTCACCAAAATAGAAACAGGTTGGTATACAACTTCTATAAATGTGCTTCAAGGAAAAATCCAGACTTGTATGTATTCTTTTGGAGTCAAAATCTTGGTCTTTTTCATGATCTTGAACTTCTGTAAAATCATTTGGGTCTTTAGGATTTGAAAACTTTAGAGGTCTAGCATGTTTCTCAATACCTTGGTCTTATCAAACAAAGGTTCATTCTAGGTCAACATTGG
Source organism: Sequoia sempervirens (assembly GCA_007258455.2). Lineage (NCBI taxonomy): Eukaryota > Viridiplantae > Streptophyta > Pinopsida > Cupressales > Cupressaceae > Sequoia > Sequoia sempervirens. Next base: position 1,992 of record VDFB02273282.1, on the reverse strand, counting down.
GTCAAACATTTCATCCACCCTTTCATCAAATTTCATCCTTCACTTCATCAAACTTTGCAAAAATTTTGAATATATCAACACTTTTTGACTTAAACATCTATCAAACCAACCCCTAACTTAGCTCCTTTGTATGTGAAATGAATCATTTTCCATGCATTGGGTTAAGTTAGTTATCATCTTTGAACTAGTTTATCTTGAAGATCACGAGTCTACCCTAAAGATTTCCAAGTTCATAAACATCCTTTATCCAAACATCAAAAAATCAAACTCTTAAGTCAAAAGTCTTGTCCCAAAACGTTAGCAAAAATCATTTCCCACATCACTCATCTTTTAACTAGTTTATCTTGAAGATCACGAGTCTACCCTAAAGATTTCCAAGTTCATAAACATCCTTTATCCAAACATCAAAAAATCAAACTCTTAAGTCAAAAGTCTTGTCCCAAAACGTTAGCAAAAATCATTTCCCACATCACTCATCTTTTCATCTCCCATTATCATCATTGCTCCAAAAAGACTTAGAGCGTCCCTTTTACCTAGATTTGAGTCAACTAGAGAGTTCAAACATTACAAATCTCAACATAACTCTCCCATAGGTGACCCAAACTTTAGGTGAAGACAAGATCACAACACAAGAGAATCATGGAGAAAACCAAAGTCACATTCACCTCAAGTGATCCAAATCCTCGAGAATTTGATCTGAGAAGTTAGGTTACCCCATTGCAACAATCATCATCTCCATCAGGGCCATATGAGATAGAAGACATTACAAATAACACGTTTGAACTTACCAGGGAGGAAATCATGGAACATCAAGCCTTAGAAAATGTAGCTCCAGTTTCCCAATCATTTGTTGCACAAAATTTGACACAAGGCTTCACAACTCCATCATTAGGGCTAAATCAAACATCCACTCCTAGTCTTGCAACTAGTCTTGCCAAAGACTTTGGTCTAACTCTTCCATTTGAAAGAAACACGCTTGTGGGTACCCTAAACACCAATCCACCTCAAACCACTACTTGGACACCTACCTTTGGTGCTCCTCTTCTTCTCGAACACCCCTTGCATCAACATAAACCACTTACACTTCATGAATCCATGACAACCTCAACTTATCAAGGTCACCCATCATCATCCACCCCCATGGATACCACAAATGTGCCCAACATCACGCAAGGAAGTATGGGTCAAGTGTCTCAAATCGACCAACAAGGGTGTACCAGTACCCTTATGCAAAGTCAACCCTTAACGCAAATAGGGACATCTCTATCTAATCCCCTGATTGGTTCATCCACACCATTGGTTTCACAAAACACATCCATCCCATCCATCATCAACCTGAATCAAAACAATCCCTTGGTCACGACCCCCATCAATCCAGGTAATACCTTGACTACATCTCTAACATCAGAAAATCCCTAAGAAATTGGACAAGGGAACCTTTTCAATCGATGGAGTCAAGATCATGTTATGCCCTTAGCATAACAATATTTAACGGTGTCATCCTCATCTTTACCGTTTGTCCCCTAAGTCATGCAAAATCAAATGGGACCTCAAACTTACATTCCTCCACCTCAATCCACTATCTTACAAGGAATGTTGAACCAAGGGAACCCCCAAACTCTCATCAACAATCCGCTACCCACTCAAAACATTACCACCCAAAATCCATCGCAAATGTCCCAACAACCAACTGATCCTACATTATAAGCACATGTCTTAACTTTACATAAAGAACAATAGGCTTATCGACAAGTTGTCCAACAGTAGCAACAACAACAAGTAGCCCTAGCAACACAAAAATAGTAGCAACAACAACAAGTAGCCCTAGCAACACAATAATAATAGCAACAACAACAAGCAACCTTAGCAGCACAACAACAACAACAACAAGCAGCCTTAGCAACACAACAACATCAAGCAACCTTAGCACAACAACAACACCAATCCCATCAAGCAACCTTAGCAACACAACAACAACAATAGGTCCAACAA